>JAMQGT020013748.1:0-55064 GCA_024447675.2 Pterophyllum scalare | reverse complement strand
ATCCATGCCACGCCGCACTGCTGCAGTAATCCAGGCAAAAGGAGCCTCAACTAAGTATTCAGTGCTCATACTTTTCATGTTCATACTTTTCAGTTGGCCAACATTTCTAAAAATCCTTTTTTTGTATCGTTCTTAAGTAATATTCTAATTTTCTGAGACAATGAATTTGGGGTTTTCATTAGTTGTCAGTTATAATTATCAAAATTAAAAGTAATAAACATCTGAAATATATCAGTCTGTGTGTAATGAATGAATATAATATACATCAACTTTTTCATGATATTCTAATTTTATGACCAGCACCTGCATATGTCAGAATTATACTTGCATGAAACCCTCAATCTTTAACACACATTTTTGCCCTATTTTTATGACCTTAGGCAAGGCAACCTTGGCAGATGAAGTGAGACAACCAGCTGAGTGCTGCCACTCTGTGCGGTCATGCGACTGACCTGGCTCTTCCACCGTGAGTGGGATCTTTCTGTCTCTGGCTGACTTCCTATAGCTGCCCTGTTCTCACCATGAGAGGATCTGTCAGGCGCTCGACCTTAGTGCCCTCATACTGGCGCTGCCATTGTGCTGTGTGAGCGCCCCCTCTCCTCCAGCAGTTACTGCACGGAATGGCATCTTTGGACCTGCCATACCGCTGTCCTCGCTGCGGGGAGCACAAGCGCTTCCGAAGCCTGTCATCCTTGCGTGCCCACCTGGAGTACAACCACACATACGAGACCCTTTACGTCCTCTCCAAATCCAACAGTGTATGTGACGCTGCTGCTCTGCTACCCCTAGTGGCTGAGGGAGCTCTCCTCACACCCGCCAACAACAACGACCCTTTTGAGCCACTTCGGCCTTCAGCGTTAAAGGAGCGGCGCTTCCCTTGCCGTGAGCTTCCTTGTGCAGACGACCTGAGTTTGACCCCGGCTAACTCCAACACTGCAGCCCGGTATATTCCTAATGTGGAGTTTCCCCTGGGGGAGATTTTTATGAAGAAAGCCATGACATCCACAGATCCAGGTCCCCATGGAAACCCAAGCACAGCTGTAGCGGTGGCAGCTAATGTAGCAGCCAGTGCAGTGGAAGCAGCTTATGAGGAAGGCCTGGCCAGGCTGAAGGCACGGGCATTTGAGCGGCTGGAGCTGGATGAGAGGCTGGAGAAGCTGTCTGAAGAGGTAAATACACTAAAGTTAACAGAATCTGAATCAGCTTTATTAGCAAAATGTCTTGAGCCACCCCTCATTTCTTCATATTTTATAAACTGGTCTTAAACAAGTTCTCCAGGCTTTCTGAAGGACTTTCAAAGTTTTTCTTTGGAGATTGGTTGCTTTTTCACTCATTTTTAGTCCACACAAAATTTTGATTTTTTTTTTAAAGCCGCTTAACACTGATCTATGCATCATTCAAGCTTTAAAGAAATACACCCAACTCAAGGGATAAATTAGTGTTGTCTACATCTAACGGACAACTTGGCAAAGAACCAATTTTAAATTGTATCTTTAGGCACATTGTTACTGGTTGCTTGTTGCAAAAACACATATTTTGTTCCCATTTCTTTACTTGAATCTACAAAAAAATGCCAAAGATAACATTATTACAGACTTAAAATAGTATTCTTGCACCAACAAAGTGATTCCCAAAGAGCTGTTTGACAAAAACATGCCTTATCTCAGCCTGGTGCTTATAAATTTGAAGAAAGTGGACAAGTGAGTATAGAAGAAGAAATGGCAGGCCTAATAAAACTATGTGTAGCAGATGAACAGTATCTAAAAGTAATGTCCTTAAGAAATAAGAAATAAATCCAGCAAGGACCTGACACAGGACCTGAGAGATGTATCTGGATTTTCAGCTGATCCATCTACTGTTCACTGAAGCCTCATCAGAAATGGTCTCAGTGGAAGGGTGGCTGTCAAGAAGCCATTCTTAAGGCAAGGAAACAGGGAGAAAAGGCTGAGGTATGCCACATTACACATGAACGGAAACATGCCAACAATTCTGATGGAGTGATGAATCCAAATTATCAGTATGTCAGAGAAAAACAGTGAGTTTTTACAGCATCTATAAACACACAGTGGAGGCACTGTCATGGTTTGGGGCTGCATTTCAGCCACTGTTGTTGGGTTTCTTGTTAAAAATGATATAATTATGGATTTAGAAAAGTGTGATCAGATTTTGGTCCACCATCCACTATCTAGAAAGTGTCTGATTGGCTACAGCTTTATTTTACATCATGGCAATGATCCCAAACATACTGCTAATGCAGTAAAAGCATACCTGAATAGAAAAACACACAATGAACACTATCAGTAATGGATTGGACTCCCCAGAGCCCAGACCTCAACATTATTGAAGCAGTGTGAGATGATCTTGACAGAGAACGGAACAAAAGGCAGCAAAGATCTAAAGAAGGTTTAAATGTCCTTCAAGAAGCCTGGAGAACTATTCCTGCTTCCTACTTAAAGAAATTACAAGAGAGCTGCATAAGAGAGTTCAGGCTGTGTTGAAGAATAAAAGTAGTCAAAATAAATACTGACTTTCAAATTGTACAAACTCTATTTTTGCATTATATACTGTAATTCCATTTTTGCTTCCATGTTCCAATACATTTCTACACCTGTTTCCCATTTTCCTCGATAAATATAAAGAAATAAGGGGTGGCTCAAGACTTTTGCACAGTATTTGAGGAATTGTGCTTTGCTTGTCATAATCTGCAACTATAGTCACACACCATGCAAACTTCATTTCTGCAGATGTCTTTTTTTTTCTTTTTTTTTTTTTGCTTGTGCTTAGGCCACTTAGGCCACTCAAGGCCACTCATTGCTCATATAAATGTATTCATCTATTAGAATCCAAAATCAGTCATATCTTTGAACACCCTCTCTGTGACTGATTTCACCTAGTGACTGCCAGCAACCACTCGCCAACCAGTCAGGGAATATAGCGACCGGTGATTGCCAGCGTGGTTCCAGAGGGGTCTTGAGCACTGTTTGACTGGAGCCCAACACCTATATAATTATAATCAAGAAGTCTTTGGCTGACAAAAGTAACTGGACAGTGAATAACATTAATGGAGAAATTAAGACTTTAATGAGAGCATCCGGGTTTTTTAGCAACTAATAGAAAAGCTTAAGCTTTCAGCTTTTCTGCATCAGAAGAGGCCTCACCACTAATGTTGGGCTTTTTTCACATTCAGATGTTTGAAAGAAGAGTTTTGTACTGTATTTGTATTGTCAAAGCCTGGATTAAAAGTCTCAGTATTTTATCTTCTGATTGTTTCAGTCAGTATGGTCTAGGGCTGGGCGATGTATCGAGTTATTTTCATATGTGATATAAGATGATACAATATCGTTTATATCGATATAGTCGCGTTACAAGCATACTTGTTTGTCTCTGCACATCTTCACACTGCCCCGCCTCTCTCCCTCACCGCTTCACCCATAAATCATGCAGGAAGCGACAGCATGGCAGTGTTGCCAACTTAGCAACTTTGTCGCTAGATTTAGCGGCTTTTCAGACCCCGCTGGCGACTTTTTTTTTTCAAAAAGTGACTCCCAACAAATGTAGCGACTTTTCCCGGTGACGTCAGCGACTTTTGGAGAGTTTTGGAAACCTGAAATCCTCCGCTGTCCCTGTGTTTTGTATACATACAGCCTTCGTACTGCGTCCGTTCATACGCTTTCGCATCGCCTGGACCCCAAAGAGTCCCTGGCTATACCACAACTAGATAGCAGAAGTTGGTTTGTACCGTAAGTCATGTGACCTTAATAGCGGAAGTGGGTCTTTTTCGTGTGCTTGCAGACACCGCATTGAGCGGGTGGGCCGTTGCTGTGATACATCAGCGCATATGTCTTGCTGTCCAGAACCCTGCTGACTGAAGGATGGGATTTTGTTCATTCAGTCTGTTTACATGTTTTATTTGCAGAGTACTAGATGTATACGAGTACACACAGGAGGAAGCACTTTCCAGTGAAGTAGACTTCACCAGACTCACTTATTAAAGAATAAGTCAGCCTTTTGCTATTTTGCTCTGTATCTTTCTTGTTTACATTTTAATAGCACAGCTGTGAGTCTTTTTTTTTTTTTATAGAGGAAAAAAGCATTAATTTATTTGAGGAGCATTATTATTTAAGTATGCCAATAATTTATTTTTGAGCAGTTTCTCATGTACATCTACAGCTGAATGTTAATAAAAATGCCTTTGTGACGTTTGGGACATGTAGCTTTGACTCAGAAGTGCCATTTTGTTTATACCTTTTGGGAAGAAAAAATATCAAGAGATATATCGTATATCACCATTCAGCTAAAAAATATTAAGATATTACTTTTGGTCCATATCACCCAGCCCTAGTATGGTCCCATCATCATGTCTGTTGTCCAGTAGCTGGCTGTTTGTACACAATCTGAAAAGCTCAACCATCACAGTCATTCAAGTTTCATCTCAGTAATTTCTTTTAGATTTTCAGCACAGTCAGAGAATCTGTATTTTTGTTAAAGTAAAATTTTAGGTGCAAAACATGGATATTACTCTGTAGTAAGTAATGTGCTAGTTTTTGTGTAATTCTCAATGACTTCCTTTGCATATTTAGTTACAGAACGGTCACTATATGTTAGGTCATTAAAGCAGCTCAAGTTCCTCTCCTCTTGTAGGTGGAGCAGAAAATTGCAGCCCGTGTAGGTCGTCTTCAGGCGGAGCTGGAGAGGAAGAGCTCAGAGCTGGAGAGGGCCAAGCAGGAGAGCGAGCGGCTGAGCCAGGAGAAACAAGACCTGGAGGACAAGGCCTCGGAGCTTTCTCGCCAGGTGGACGTCTCTGTGGAAATGCTGGCCAATCTCAAGCAGGACCTGGTGAACAAGGAGGCAGAGCTGAATCACAAACAACAGTAAGTGAAGTACGCTTGTTCTATAGACTCAAGCTGTTTAACACATTCCATGTTTTATAACACAGGTTTGATTTAGTGCATACGGTAGTGTAATTAAATGACATTAAACCATCATGCTAAAGAAAAACAGCAGTCTGTACAACCAGAGTCCACACTAAAATAAAACACAAAAATTTTAGTGTTCTCGGAGCCTTGCTGCAGTTCCCCTTATTTCTTTTTTCTGAACCTGTCCTTTCTTGTATTGTGTTGCTTTTGACAAATGCAAAATCAATATTGCACATGGTAATTAAGGGTTAATCTGTATTAAAATAATGTATAATATTTAAGTCACAAAAAGATATAGATAACTAAGTGACTGGCCCTTGGAGTGCATACTGTATTTATGAATGCTGGTAATATGTCAGTTGGGTGGTGCACAAGTTATCCTATGTAATCGGGATATCATGCACAAACTGACTCCAGCATTCCTGGCTGTCTATATTGTTTTTCCTTTTGCAGCGGGTCAGAGCCTTGCACACAAACTTTGACACAAGCTTTCGTCTCGCTCGTACCACTGAACAGTCCACTTAGAAATTCCACACAAGTTGACATAAATGACTCCAGACAAATGAGGTCAAGGACTAATGTTTGCATAGACTAATGATCACGTAATGGAGTTCATGTGTGCATTTTAAATAAGACTAGCTTGCATTTTATAAGCTAATGGCGGGCTGTTATTGCGTATGTTTAGCTGGTTGTATCGACATGCTGTAATAGTATTTAATTTCATACCGGTGACAAACATGGATGAGGCTGGGCAAACACTATTACCACTGTCACCAGTAAAAGCAGGTCAGACACATGATGCTGCTCTTCAGTGCGCTCCAGTGGCATGCATAGCTGGTTGTGAGGACAAGGAAAGTTGAAGGAGGAGCTGGGGTGCGTGTGGTCTAGCACAATTATAAAAATACAGTTGTTGGGCATTAGATGCTTCTAGCTGGGAATTAATGCCATAAGAATTTATCAAACTGAAAGAAAAAAAGTCCTACCAAAAGGGCACTGAGGACTACCTGGGGTCTGTCTGTTCACATGTCTGAGTTTACTCAACTACATGGTTGTTCCTCAGTGATCTGCATGAGGAACAAAAGCAGTGCATGTTGAGGTATCTTCTGGAGTCCTTGGAAAAAAATTCCACAATTGCATTTTAATATCTGTCAGCTATTTTTCTGATATTACAAAAGTAAACAAATTCTAACATGCTAATTGCAAGTTATTTTTTATTATAATGTGACTATAATGTATATACTTTGTATTGTGCAATATTTAGGCAGTGCCTTCCATCCACCTGAACACACAAGGAAAGATGCCTTTAATACAAAGTTGCCTTGTTTGTGCTGTATCCTTGGTTTCACTCCTTGCAGAGTGCCAGAGTACTGCTTTAATTTCTGAAATAGTCTGCTTATTTTGTGCTATGTTGCAAAGTGTCATTGGATGAGTTTCTGAAGCAATCTGACTGCACACCAGCAGATTTACTGTGCTCCTTTTTTATGAAGCACATTATGTCCCTCCTCTCCTTCACCTCTCCTTTTCTGTTGATAGTGTAATTTGCCATCATATCCACCCACCAGATGTGTTGTGCATCTGTCCCACTGTCATAACCATTTACCAGTGTCCTCAAGGGCTGGTCAGAGGCTCATGCTGAATGGAAGGTTGGACAGGAGCAGCTGGATTGGCAGTAGAGATTACAGCATCCTGCCAGTCCCTCAATAAAGCTGCCTTGCTGCTTCTTGAACTAGTTAAAGTACGGCTGCTGTAAATAGACAGTTCTTGGAAGCAAATCGCAGCATTGTGAAGCTAGATGAAGATGATTTGGAGTTCTCCTACAGCATGGCACAAAGCATGAGTAATACCAGGCTTTATTTTTCTGATTTTTAGAGTTTTTATTGAAATGAATCCCGGGATGGATTTTTGTGTGTGTGTGTGTGTGTTCAAAATGTTTACGCTGTTTTTAGTTTGACAAGCAAGAAGCAATTCTAAAAAAACTGTTTGAAAAGACAGTCTCTGTTAAACACGAAATACGTGATATAGATTTTTTTTTAAAGATACATGGAATTGTCATCTAGTTAATATTTGCAAGTATTTACAAAGGAAGATAAGAAGCATTATAGCATTACAAAGGGAAGGGAAGGCTCAGCAAGCACAATGAGTAATTTGAGTGGTTATATTACAAGAACAGAAGCATCACTTGGGTTCCTTGATAAATGTACAAAATTTTGTTAAAAATTTCTGTCCACTTGATTTAGATGAATGTGTGGCACTTTCATAGCTGACTTCAAGGAGTGCTTATTGCAGAACCAGCTGGCTGGAGTTTGACCTAGTCCAGTGACTCTGACTGCACACCTCTCCTATTCTCCTCTGTGCAGCGTCATCTTTCTCTTGCTTATTTCTTTTCTTTGGTCTCCTTGTCGGGTTTGAATGTCACTGAAAGGCCGGAGACACACAAACAGCCTTACACATCACCGGTTAGAAAGTGTCAGTATTTGTGCTATCCACTGAGTTTGAGGAAAGTTAAATTTAGATAGTACTCAGAATTATATGATTACATATCTGTTTAATCCTCACTGGCCAGTGTTGGTATGGTATCCTTGAGAGTAGGCGTGCCACTAAATCAACAATATATAATAGATTTTTTTCAATTATATACAACTTTGGCCATTTTATTCATAAAACAAAAAGGTTCTATCTGCAAAATCAAGCTTTAACCTGGTATTATAAGGTACTATTAATTAATATCTCAAAACTGATCAGAATGCAGATAGAACCTTATAATTCTAAGGGGACGCTATGCTACAAGCATGCAATGACATTTTTTTCACCTTCCGGTCTTCACTAAAATTCGACCCTACAGAAGTTATCAAATGGATTTTAGTTTTTAAAGCCCGTCCCCCTCGTGAACTGCTGAGCCCCTCATTGCATTTTTAGCTATATTTATTTACTTCAACTAGCAAGCATTGTCATTATTCATTAATCTGTTGACTTTTTAAAATAATTTCAGAGAAATTTTTGATCTTTAAAATGTCAGTACTGACGGTTTCCCTGTGTCTAAGATAAAGCCATCAGCTCATTTTAGCCGCTGAGTATATCCAATACATCATACTAAAAAACAGAGAAAAAGCACAGAAACCTCACATCTGTTAGCATTTTCTTGTTTTGCTTACGTTTTGCAGTGCTGTAATGGTAAATGCATGCATTGTAGGTCTTTGAAAGTCAGCTGACTTGCAGGAGTGTATCCATTCTCACTCAGCATTAAAAAAAAGCTCTGTTTATATTTTTCTGTAGTCTCATTACCCAAACGGCTACATTTTCAGACATGGCTGATCTTGTGTGTTTCATCTGGTTGAATGTACAAAACAAAACCAAACACACACACACACACACACAAGGTGTGCTGTTCTTTTACTCACTTCTGCCCATCTATTGTAAAGGTTACAGTAGCTGTGGTCACGTATCTCAAACCTGGCAGCATCAGACAGGGAAGGTCATGCTGTGGGCTTAAAATCCTTGCCTGGGCTGTGTGAATACCTCCTACTTATGGCAGAAGCTTAGCCTCTCCCTCTTTCTCTCGCTCTTACTCTCTCGCTCACACACACACACACACACATGCTCACACACATGCTCACACACACACACACACACACACACACAATTTTTGTGCCTTTCTGTCTCTCAGAGGAGAAGCTGGCAGAGAAACAGTAAGCTCATTCAGAGTCTAAAATACAGAGCAGGTCTGAGGTGGAAAAAGAGCATCAGAGTCTGTGAATGTTCAGCAGGCTTGATGAGAAAGCTGTAGTCAACAGATACAAAGTGACTTATTGGCTCACATGTGTCTACCTAACAGCTTATTAAACCAGTTTTATTTTAATTCTTAAATAATCCAGCCACTTTAAAGGCTTTGTGAAAGTCCTTTAAGGAGATGTGCATCACATTTTACATCAGTGGTGTCAAATGCTGAAAATGCGAGTCACCTAACCGTGGGTTGCTAAGCGACCAGGAGAAACTCCTACGAACCTTCTTTTGCTTCTAGCGGTGCCATGCATAAAAATATGACAGTGACCTTGATAATTCATCCTGCACTTAATGTCCCTGTAATTAGAAAAAAAAGTGTACAGAACACCTCAGGTGCAGTTGTTCAGTTCAGTTCAGACTTTGTTACTCAGCATGCAGAATAATTCATTCACAAACAATGCGTACAGAAACACCCCGCATGCTGCCCTGTAGCGGTCAGAGCTGAATGAAGCATGCCCGTTAAGTGGTTTAATAGCAGCTGGAATAAACGAGAGCAGCTGTAATAAGCAGAAACTGGAGCCTGAGGAGAAATGAAAAATGATGGGACGGTTATCTCCATCATTTCAGCTGTTACAGAATCACTCAAATGAGAAAACGGCTCCATTTTGTGTCTGTCTCAGAAATATCATTGGGGTGTTTCCAATTATCAATGATTGCTTAATGACGTGGGTTTATTTCATTGCTATGATAATGATCTTGTTATGACTACAGTAGATGGTTTTAAAGAGGTATTTAGAACGAGTGTTTCTGTAATATTTAATAATGCACTGTAATACACTATCTGTATTGTGCACAGCCAAGGATGCGATGGCTAGCCTCTCTGAGTACTTCTGCAGGAAGACAAAACACTGCACGCTTCGCAGCATCTTGCTGAGAGATAGAGGGGTTGGATGCAGTATTAATTAGACCTGTGCAATATTACATTTCAGTTAAAGTAGACCTGTTATGCTTTTCCTTGTTTTCTGTCATATAGCCACATAAGTCCATGATTTCTTTTTGTAATTTTGCTTCTATACACCTCCACAGTGGGTCACACAAACAGCAACTGTAGGCAGCTATAGCAAAAGCCTAGCAGAGCATCACAAGGGAGGAAACACAGCATTTCAAGGAGGAGAGATTATCTGAAGGAACTGAACATGATTTACTGAAAGACAGAGTTTGACTAATAAACTATTTGGTGATTAGACTCCAGTGTAGCTACATAGCAGAACAGAATCCAGCGATGGAAGAAAGTAGAATGGGACTACTGAAAATGGGGGATTGTGTATAAAAATGGCTGTAATACCTAAACAGTTAATACAGTACTCTAAAAGTCTGTACTCAGTCTTTGATTGTTTAACTTAAAATCCACTGTGGTGGTGAAGAGAGGCAAAATTACAAAAACTGTATCATTGTGCAAATTATTATCGACCTAACTGCGTGTTATAACAATGGTGAATTTTCATATTAAACATGACCAGAGTTTGAAATCAGGTTACATTCAGTGAGCCGAAAGCTAAGGTTTCAGACTTGAGTTTCACAGTTCTTTCCATCTTGGCTCTGTATAATGTCACTGAGAGGGGTAATTTCCTTAAAGAGCGTCCCACTTACCTTGAAAGTCAGATGTCGGAGCTGGGAGTGGCGGCACTCCTGGTGCTCCTGAGTTGAGCATGTTCCCGTAGTAAAGTTGGAAAAGCAAGGAAAAACAGGATTTGTTTTGCTTTTTAGCGAGATAGTTCCATTCATGCACCAGTAGTGATGTAGCACAGGCTTGCGCTTTTGCACTTAAAAACACAGCCAGAGCCTGGTCGGTGCTCTGCATACACAACAGTGGCAGTACAGATTACAAGTTTTACAGTTCTACTAATGTTTACATGCACTGCCACCATCTTGGACCGTTATTTTGGGGTTGGAGGGGCTGCTCCGACTTGAGAGGGCAGCCAATCAGAAGAAATTTGGCTTAAAGGGAGGGTGGTCTTAAATGGGAGAGGAGCTGACCTCTTAGAGAAGAGAAATAGAGAGTTGAAAATGATAATGAAAGGTCCTCTATAAACATGTAGTAGATGGACATAAAATGACCTGACTTTTGTTTAATTGCTGAGTAAAATTTTTATTTCCAGTCTTACCCTTTCACCGCTTAATAATTAATGATTTTTTTGGTTTGTTTTTTCAGGTGCGGCTGCATTGTAGATTATCTATGTTTTGTCACTTCTTATCTGGTTTGTAGCAACCCAGTGTATCGTTTCAGTGCATCCATAATCCTACTCAACTTACATACTGTACGAACAGCGGGGGGGAGGCAGTGATGCATTTGTAATGTCTGTGTAGGTGTTCAAAATATTCTGTCCACCCTCTGCATAGAAAAGCAAAGAGAGCCTTGAAAGCTGCCAGGTTTTCATATCATATTCAACACACACACACACATGCGGCTGCCGCAGTAGGCCTTAACCCTGCAGGCTTGATTTATTCCTACAACCGGCTCTGATAAAGTAACACTGGTCTGTGTAGAATTTAAAACCCAAAGGCTCTGAAGGAACCACAAGATACAGAAGAGTCCCGCTATGCACTGTCACCATGTCTCCCTCAGAAAACAAGCCTATTTCACTGAGCAGGAAATCTCAACTGCAAAGCGAAGCTGCCGGGGCAGAAAGAGAACACGTCTCATTAGCAGCAGTGTCTCAGAGAAAGAAACATGGCAAGACTTCCAGAGGCTTTCTAATGACAAAGAATCAGAGAAGGAACGTGACGTGCACAATATCTAGGTGGATGGAATATTTGAATAATAAAAAGAAACTTGGCATCTGTTGTAAAGATGGAGATGATTACAGCATCTGCTGTAAAGATGAAATGCCGTGTATCTAAGGACAGTAGAGGAATATTTGCTCAAACTGTGTGGAGGATTGTATGTAATTTAAACTGGCAAGTTGTTTGACTTTTTCCAAGCACTTTCATATTATGAAAAATCCATGCATATCTTGTACTGTAGTGATTTATTTATTAATTTTTTTAAACTTAGGGAATTTGTTCATTAACAAGAACAATAACATAAAATTCTGCACTGGTGCTTACTTACAAAGCCCATTTATTTTGAATATCTGCAGTTGGGTTTATCAGGACTGTAATGTGCAAAGGAGCTGTGGCAATGCCACCTTACAACAAATCGTTGCATGTGTATGTAGACACTGCATTCACATTTCCTGCAGTGAGATGAATAAAGAAGCTTCTAAGAAGAAATCATTCTGCATGATAGATAATCAAGCCTAGTGAATTAGATCTCAGTTAGGGCAGGACTTATGGGCAGAGGGCTGTTCATGTCTGTCATTAGATGTAGGAGACTAACATGAGTGTCCTTGAGTTTGAGTGAAATTATTTCAGGAGGGTAGGGAAAAGGAATCAGGAATGATGACTCAACTAGTCTTTAAGTGGACACATCTCTCCTCTCATGTTGAAATTGACATGAAAAGTTGGACTAACAATTGGATATTACTGTGTAATAAGATGTATGGATAATAATGTGGTGAAGTGTAGCAAAGTTTAAAGAATCCAGCTAGGGTAGATATTTGTCAGTGTGTGTGTCGGGGGCTGTTTTTCATCAGAAAATCTTATATTGAGACAATATTTTCTCAAATGTTTTCAAGTTATGTCTAAAAACAGACGTCCTAGGAGATCCAAAAAAGTCAGAAATGGACACCATCAGTTTAAACTGTACATAATAAATTGATGTAGCCACTTCGATATCACCCACTGGTGTGTGAATTGCAGTTTTGAAGGCTTGGAACTGGCGATTTAGACCATAAACACATCAAGAAGTTTGCTTATAGCACCAGATGACCTGCTTGGTTCCTCCAAGAAACCCAGTGAGATTTTCCATCATATTTTTGGATATTGCAAAATAAAAACTCTGTGGGAAAGCCGATCATATTTAGATTTACACATGGCTTCACAATCAGAGAGCATTGGCTTACATATTTTATGTTATGCAGTAAAACATGATCATTTTAAAAGTGTGATCAAGCTTCCAGCTGACACACTGGCCATCCTGGCGTGCACCTAGTGACAACTGTCTTGACATCCAGCCACTCTGTGCAAGGATGAAAGTGCCTGTGAGGTTTGTGTCCACCACAGACCTTACTTCAGAGATCAAACAAGAAAAACTTTTACATTGAGATGAAGGAATCAGAAGTGCAAAACGCTTTTTTTTCTTTTTTTTTTTAATTTTTATCCATCATCTTTGTGTTTTAGGGCTCATTTTTTGTTCCTCTATACAGCCAGAGAAGTCAGAGCAAAGTACCGAATAAAGATATTTTAGCTTAACTTTACAGTGTAAGGAACTTCTGTGGTCCACCTTTACAGTTTATGGTTTGTAAATGGTGTGTGCAAAAGTCTTAAGCTCCTGATTTCTTTTTTTTCTTTCAAGAAGCCAGACTTTCTTGTAATTCATTTAAAGTGGTCTTGAGCAACAGTTCTCCAGGCTCTCTGAAGGCCATCCTAAGTTTTTCTTTGGACATTGGCTGTCTTTTCTCTCATTTTCAGTTCACTTCTTGTATGTAACGATTGTTAAGCCACTTAACTGACCTGTGAACCATTCAAGTATAGAAAAGACACCTAATTCAAGAGATGAGCCAGTGTTGTGTCCACACAACATAGAAAAGAACAAATTTTAAATGTTAGCTTTAGGCACTTTGTTACTAGCAGCGTGTTGCAAAAACAGATAATTTGTTCCCATTTCTTTAGTTAAATCTAGCACCACTAATAAGGTGATTCTCAATGAGATTTGCCAAAAACTTTTGATATAGTATGCAGTGTGTCCTTAAAAAAATTTGATAAAACTGGACAAGTGGAGGACAGACGTGGCAGGCCTAAAAAAGAAAAAAAAAAACTATCTGAAGCAGATGAACAGGATTTGAAAGACTCCTTAAAGAAATTACAAGAAAGCTGCCTCAGAGAGTTCAGGCTGTGCTGAAGAATAAAGATGGTCATACCAAATATTGACTTTCAAGCTCATTAGAATAGTACAAATTCTGTTTTTCCCCTTCTGTGCTGTATTTCCATGTATGTTTGTACGTTTCAACAATTCACTGCACCAGTGGGTGGAGCAAGACTTTTACACAGTACTGTATATGTTAAAATGCATGTCTCCCTTGCAAAACATTTCTTAATTCTTCGATCTGTCAGTGATCAGAAAATGACTTGATGTAACCATTTTGATAATCAGTTGATCTTTTTAAATCAGAAATCTTTTTTACTTCTACTAATTCAATTAGAAGACTTGCTATATTTGTGGTTCACTGAGTATTGGATTAAATAAACAATTTTCAAGACAGTGGTTATTTCTACTACTACTACTACTCCTCATATTCATACCACCATTGACAGATTTATCTTTTCCCCAGTTTTTTGTTTAACTTGCACTTGTGTTTTTCTGAAGGAAATACAAAACACTGTGGTCATCATTGTAAACATACGTTTCAGGACATATTCATCCTCTGTTTACGAAGATCTTGAAACCTGAATTTCTGTTGGCCTTTCTTGTATAATGAATTAATTCTTTCATAAATCTGAAATACTGCAGATTGTCACCTTGCTGTTGTGTCTCAGGGTTACTCAGCCATCTGCGGTTTGTAATGGGAATTGAGAATTTGAGAGAGCTGGTCCACCCACAATAAAATATTTATTTTCTCCTGATTGATCGGAGGCAGCAAAGACCAGGATTAGTGGTTTCTTGGGAAACCAGTTTTTCTGAGAAAAAGCAGCACATTTTCGCCTGCTACTCTTTTATCATTCCCTTTCTCACATCCTTTCATCCTTGTCCGTCTCACATCTCCTCTCATGTCGCCACGTTCTTTACGTACCTCTTCAGGCTGCCTACCTCTCGGTGTGCTTCTGTGTAATGCATACAAATGTGTGACATTATGACATGATTGCACAATGTAAACCAAAAAAACCCCTCCTCAAAAACAATAACAACAAAAACCCTACTATTTGATCCAGGTGTCAAAACATGCAGCTGTCTTTTGTTAAAGGAGAGAAAGCCTTGTCTTTTTTATCCAGGCCTTTTAGTCAATCATCTCTGCTCTTAAATATTAATAAGGCATAATTTTAAATTAATGGCCACAGATGATGACAGCTGTGAAAGGAGGTTGCCCAGTCATAGTAATGAACATTTAAACAAAACCCTTCAGAAGAGCGTGTCTTATTATTCGTGTTTTTGCTAGACTGAAGTGTTTAGATTCGTTTTTGGATTCCTACCTTCTAAATGCTTTATATGCTCACGGGCTCACTGCTGTTTGGTGCTGAGCATGCAAATGTGCATGCATACATTAAATAGCTTGAGTGCACGAAAGCTTGTCTCCACCACTGGAAAGAAAAAAAGGTTCTAGAAAATAACTTGAAATTTCAAGTTGAATAAAAATTTAGAGATAATAACTTAAAATTTTGATTTAATAAGTCCAAAGGACGTCATTTCTTTGTTACCCGAAAGCTATTTGTTCACTTGCCAACCAAAAGAAGTGTGCAGTGTTGTGTATATGATTATATCACTAGTATATCACACTTTCTTCTGCAATTTGATACTGTCGATTTCATAAACACTCTCCGTTAGGTACACCTTGCTAGTACTGGGTTTGACCCCTTCATAGCTGCCTTAATTCTTCATGGCACAGATTCAGCAAGGTGCTGGAAACATTCCTCAGAGATTCTGGTCCATATTGACAGGATAGCATCACACAGTTGCTGCAGATTTGTTTGCTGCACATCCATGATGTGAATTTCCCATTCCACCATGTCCCAAAGGTGCTCTATTGAATTGACGTTGGAGGCCATTTGAGCACAGTGAGCTCATTGTCATGTTTAAGAAACCAGTTTGCGATGAATTAGGCTTTGCGAAATGGAGCGTTATCCTGCTGGAAGCAGCCATCACAAGATGGATACAGTGTGGTTATAAAGGGATGAACATGGTCAGCAACTGTACTCAGGTAGGCTGTGGCACTTAAACAATGCTCAGTCTGTGCTAAGGAGCCCAAAGTGTGCCAAGAAAATAGCCACCACATTATTACACCACCACCAGCAGCAGCCTGAACCTTGCTGTAATGGTTTCATGGTTCGATGTGTTGTGTGTTCAGAGATGCTCTTCTGCATACCTTGGTTGTAACTAGTGGTTATTTCAGTTACTGCTGCCTTCCTATTAGCTCGAAGCAGTCTTGCCATTCTCATTTGACCTCTGGCATTAACAAAGCATTTTGTCCCAGAGATCTGCCACTGGATATTTTTTCTTTTTCAGACCATTCTCTGTAAACCCTAAAGGCATTTGTGTAGGAAAATCCCAATAGATCAGCAGTTTCTGAAATACTCAGATCAAAAATTTAAATCACCTTTCTTCCCTATTCTGATGCTGAGTTTGAACTTCAGCATGTGGCCTTGACCATGTCTACATGCCTAAATACATGTAAATAATCCTTTTTTTTTTTGATTAAAAACAGCTATTGTGAATAAAATTTCACCAAAAGAGAGCTGAAAGTAAACCAAAACTACAAATGTGCAGACTGGTGAGTTTAATCAAATTGTAAATGGTATTATGTGATAAGACTGAGCTTGAGTTAGTCCTGAAAGTTGATCTTCTTTAGTTGTTTACATCTAAAGTAAAAGAAAGAAAAAAGAGAGAATTATTGGTTAAACACAGTATCTCTTTTTTGCTATCAACACATCATGTTATACCAAATGCTGATACTTTGTTCTTATTTGTGAGATTTCAACAAACCTTGTAATGCTTTTTTCCCACTGCCCTTATACTAAGCAAAAGCTATCTGCTTACAGGTCTCAGAATGGCATTGGTCTTCTCAGCTAACACTTAGCTTCAAAGTACACTGTATTGCCAAACGTATTCACTCATCTGCCTTCACACACATAATGAACTTGAGTGGCATCCCATTCGTAATCCATGGGGTTTAATGTGATGTTGTCCCACCCTTTGCAGCTATAACAGCTTCAAACTGTTCTAGGAAGGCTTTCCACAAGGTTTGGGAGTGTGTTTATGGGAATTTTTGACCATTCTTCCAGAAGCGCATTTGTGAGGTCAGACACTGATGTTGGAGGAGAAGGCCTGGCTCACAGTCTCTAATTCATCCCAAAGGTGTTCTGTCAGTTTGAGGTCAGGACTCTGTGCAGGTCAGTCAATAACATTTACTTTTGGTCTCCTGGAGGTAGTTTTTCACCAGGGCAACTGTTTTGGGTCATTGTCGTGTTGGAACACAGAGATGACCTGGACAACCCGGACCCACTTTTGCTGCTGACTACTTGAGGTTTTCTTTCAAAATCTTCACATATCCTTCTTTCTTAATGATTCCTTCCACCTTGACAAGACTCCAGTTCCAGACGCACTGAAGCATCTCCACAGCATAATACTTCCACCACCGTGTTTCATTGTGGGGATGGTGTTTGGGTTGTACATCTTTCCCTTGTTTCTCCAAACATAAGCAGGATCTCTGTGGCCAAAGAGCTTTAGTTTGGTCTCATTTGACCAAAAGACATCCTTCCTGTAAGAAGTGGAGTTTTTCTTGGTCAGCAAATCCTGTGCTGGGTTCTAGTGATTGCCTTTTTTGTGACTACAATTCACAACTTGACTAAGTCATTCAGTAGAGTCTTGGCAGTTGTTCTGGGGTCTTTAGACAAATCTCTCACTAGTTTTCTTTCCAGAGTTTCTGTAATTGTTCATTTCCTACATCTGCCAGGCTGGCAATTCTTTTTCTCAAGTCTAAACTGATTTCTTTTGTTTTTGGCATGAAGCTTTCTCAAGCAGCTCAAACACTTGCTGAAGTTGTTATACTGTGTGACGATAACCCTCAGTTTTAGCTTGATTTTTCTAAGCTTTGAGCATTACAAAGTTAAAGTACATCATTGCACAGCAGTGGTTTGTTCTATGGCTCAAAATGTCAGTTTTTCAGGGAGCTAATAATATTGACCCTGGTAATTTTTGTTTTTTCACAAATAATTCAGTTATAGTGTGCAAATAGAAATAAGCACAAATAGATTTATGCTTTCTAAAGAAAACCAATATGCTGGAAATCCCTTTCTCTGTTCAAAAAGCATTTGGGAACATTTTGCCGAAAACTTTAAATTTCATGGGGGGGGGCTATTAATAATCTATATGTTGTGCCAGGGACTATGAAGATCACTGAAAAGTGTCTGAGAGGACAAAATTCTATATCACCATCAGCTAACAGCAACCTTAAAGCAAAAACCCGCATGCATCAGCCAGAAAAAAAGAAAAAGGTGGTTCTGCTTTTCCAGGTAAACACACGGGCGCGTTTATCACCTTGAGGCATTATTTCTGAGGTGTGAGTGAGTCACTCTGAGAGTGAGGTGTTGTGATTATGTCTGTGTTTATAAAAAAAAAAAAAAAAGAGAGAGAAAAAAAATAAGATTGGCAACAGGAAGCAGATACATCCCATTTCCCTGCTCTCCTCAAACCTCCTGTGCTTTCTTCTTCCACATGACTGCAGCTTTCTGTTTGCTGTCTGTACTTTTAGCCTCTGCAGTGGGTTTTTTTTCTCCCTCAGTCTTTGTGGCTCTTCCTTCCTCTTCATGGGATTTATCATCTTCAGCTCTCCCTATTTTTTGTGTCCTTTTCCACCCAAAAATCTGAGCAAAATATTTATTTTTCCTTTTCTTCCTTTCTAGCCATCCTTGACATATATTGTGTTCCTTTTTGATCTCTCACCTGATTTCCTTACATCTCCATTAGATAAGACTAAGTGAAGGTTTTCTTCTGCTAGGCTGTTAGGCAGCATTGGAAAAGAAGGGGAAAAGCTTTCCTGTGTGGCGTCCATCATGGGGTTGGTTTACCCATCTCCTGATACAGCTGAATAATTAATTAAGACAAATTAAAGATGCATGAAAATTTAGATCCTGAATCACAAATGCCCCAATTTCGGGTGCATACAAACCAAGCTCAACAGTGACTATTCCTAGATGTTCTCAGATAGCTATATGCTAATTTTCTTGGAGGCTGAACTAAAATGATACTCAGTTGTTGTTTCCTCTGTTTATTAAACTGAATAATGAAAGCAAAACATCAGCTTCAGGTTGTCTAATGAAACGTCTCATTAGGTACAGCTCTAATTATTAAATCAAAGTAAATAGTACTTGAAGTCATTAGGCATAATGAGATGCATCGTTTAGTGTAGTATGATTTTAATGATATAATGTGCAGAAGCATTTTTGCTTATTCATGTCATTATGACTTTAGGACTCCTACATCCAACATTTACCATATGGTTTTTTTTAATACCGTAATAGTCACAAGCCATAAAAACTGCAATAATTCACTAAAAATATTCAATTCAACTGGAGGCTGTTCCACTGAAACCTTATTATCTATGAAAGCTAATCTTATATTGCACAAACGGGGAACTATTCTTATCATTGGTTGTTCTGTTATTATTTATCCCTTCCCTTCCTTGAGGCAGAACAATTTTATTTGTAAAATGAATTTAATACAGAAAGACAGTTTTATGTTATATGTCTCACTAGAATACGCAAAATCTCTCTGTCTGCAAATGATCAGGAGCCGAGCATCCAAACTTGGCACATACAGTGCCTTGCGAAGTATTCGGTCCCCTTGAACTTTTCAACCTTTTGCAACATTTCAGGCTTCAAACATAAAGATATAAAATTTAAATTTTTTTGTAAAGAATCAACAACAAGTGGGACACAATCGTGAAGTGGAATGAAATTTATTGGATGTGTCAAACTTTTTTAACAAATAAAAAACTGAAAAGTGGGGCGTGCAATATTATTCGGCCCCTTTACTTTCAGTGCAGCAAACTGACTCCAGAAGTTCAGTGAGGATCTCTGAATGATCCAATGTTGTCCCAAATGACTGATGATGATAAACAGAACCCACCTGTGTGTAATCAAGTCTCCGTATAAATGCACCTGCTCTGTGATAGTCTCAGGGTTCTGTTCCAAGTGCAGAGAGCATCATGAAGACCAGTCTAAGATACTGTTGAGGAGATGTTTAAAGCCGGATTTGGACACAAAAAGATTTCCCAAGCTTTAAACATCTCAAGGAGCACTGTGCAAGCAATCATATTGAAATGGAAGGAGTATCAGACCACTGCAAATCTACCAAGACCCGGCCGTCCCTCTAAACTTCTATCTCAAACAAGGAGAAGACTGATCAGAGATGCAGCCAAGAGGCCCATGATCACTCTGGATGAACTGCAGAGATCTACAGTTGAGGTGGGAGAGTCTGTCCATAGGACAACAATCAGTCGTACACTGCACAAATCTGGCCTTTATGGAAGAGTGGCAAGAAGAAAGCCATTTCTCAAAGATATCCATGAAAAGTCTCATTTAAAGTTTGCCACAAGCCACCTGGGAGACACACCAAACATGTGGAAGAAGGTGCTCTGGTCAGATGAAACCAAAATTGAACTGTTTGGCCACAATGCAAAACGATA
Source organism: Pterophyllum scalare (assembly GCA_024447675.2). Classification (NCBI taxonomy): domain Eukaryota; kingdom Metazoa; phylum Chordata; class Actinopteri; order Cichliformes; family Cichlidae; genus Pterophyllum; species Pterophyllum scalare. The sequence continues at coordinate 34,930 of JAMQGT020013748.1, read as the reverse complement.
TGTTTGGTGTAAAAGCAACACAGCTCATCACCCTGAACACACCATCCCCACTGTCAAACATGGTGGTGGCAGCATCATGGTTTGGGCCTGCTTTTCGTCAGCAGGGACAGGGAAGATGGTCAAAATTGATGGGAAGATGGATGGGGCCAAATACAGGACCATTCTGGAAGAAAACCTGTTGGAGTCTGCAAGAGACCTGAGACTGGGACGGAGATTTATCTTCCAACAAGACAATGATCCAAAACATAAAGCCAAATCTACAATGGAATGGTTTACAAATAAACGTATCCAGGTGTTGGAATGGCCAAGTCAAAGTCCAGACCTGAATCCAATCGAGAATCTGTGGAAAGAGCTGAAGACTGCTGTTCACAAACGCTCTCCATCCAACCTCACTGAGCTCGAGCTGTTTTGCAAGGAAGAATGGACAAGAATTTCAGTCTCTCGATGTGCAAAACTGATAGAGACATACCCCAAGAGACTTGCAGCTGTAATTGCAGCAAAAGGTGGCGCTACAAAGTATTAACGCAAGGGGACCGAATAATATTGCACACCTCACTTTTCAGTTTTTTATTTGTTAAAAAAGTTTGACACATCCAATAAATTTCATTCCACTTCATGGCTGTGTCCCACTTGTTGTTGATTCTTCACAAAAAATTAAAATTTTATATCTTTATGTTTGAAGCCTGAAATGTGGCAAAAGGTTGAAAAGTTCAAGGGGGCTGAATACTTTTGCAAGGCACTGTAGGTATATCTTGGGCCCCTGAAGGTTTTTGTTTATATCAGATATTATGATGTCTTCCAATTGCCAAGCAACAGGATGAAATGACCCATTTTTAGCATTTGCACAACTATATCACCTTTTATAATAGCATATAATTTTCATTTCATGACAGCAACATCTCATTTATATCCACAAAAGTTAAATTATGCATGACAGATCACCACGCCATCACGTTGCCTGGCAACCACCTAGCAATGGGCTAAAACGACTTGGGCCAAAAAGCTGTCACTGGCAAGGTACCGCAGAAGTGCTGGGTCTGAAAGCTGCCACTGATACCAGGAGTAATGCTACTTTTAAAAGCAACACTTGTTACTGTGTTTGCTTTTCATATATTTCTTTAACATGTGAAGTAACTGTAGGAGGAGCCGTCACAAGAAATTCACACCTAATTTGCAGAGTCTTCCGATTATCGATTTCTTTCCCACAGAAATGAACTGAATTATGTAATGCCACTCTCACCTGTTGATATGTGGGCTGGTTCTGAAATGGCACCAAGAAAAGAAGTGATTTCCGTCTGGAGCTGGGTCACCTAAAAATAATTATTTACTGTGGAATTAAAGGAGAATTAGAGGAGAACATAACGTTAAAAACTGGATTTAAATATACCCAAAGACATATTGAGCTCCTGGAAACTGTTGGTAGTCATTTTATCTTCATGGGGTTAAAAACAGATCCTGGCATTTCTGTATGTTCACTTTGTCCTCAGTGATATAATCAACTAATGTGTTGTCTGGATGTTTCCCTTCTTCCTTTTGCAAAACTAGAGATTGGAGTTTACAACGTGGTAATAGCAAGATAAGACAATTTACAACAACACACATACTTTTTCTCTGTACATTAATGCAATGAGTTTTATCTTCAGCAGTGCACACTGCAGTTTTAATCAATTTACACTCAAGTCTATACAATTTAAGTGAAAATTAGATAAAAATCATGTTATCTCACGTTATGAGCAGTTACTAAGTGACTCTAAGCTCCAATTACAATTGATCACATTTCAACATAAGTGAGAGGCAGTTTAATTTTGACATAATTTCCAGATACACTGATTATTTACAGTACTCATTGATGTTGTGGCACATTCATTTCTGCCCTACGGTTAGCTACCTTGACTAATTTTGGAGTCACAGCTTTATGATCTTTGCCTGAAGATAAGAAAAGTTTTCTGTGCCAGACTCAAAGCTATTTTTATAGCTCAGTTTGTCCCCATTTCAGGAAAAGTCATTGTGCGTGTTGTTCTGTTTTGGATTCTGCATCGTATGATAGTTTAGTAGCAGCAGATGTTTGACATTAATTCGACTTTGTTTGTTTCATGAGCACAAATCTATTTAAATTGAAGGGATATGGATTATATGTCTCTATTCCATGTCTGTAGGAATGCTCTGAACCTTTAATGATTTCCTTTTGCTTCCTCAAGGTCAGATGACTGAAATGCCTTATTAAGCTCTCTTGACTGCATTGTTTAGACAGTACAGACTGGGATGTTTATAAGGACACAATGAGAGATGCATAAAGGAAAAAGACCTGAAGCTGTAGATGGTCCTTAGGTGGACTGCTTTGCAATGACAAACATGAAATATTCCATACACATCTGTTTGTAGATGTGGAAAGTGGCAGTGAGACATTTATTGATTTTATTTATCAGTAGAACAATGATTGTTAGTCTGTATCAGGCAACAAGGGCAAACATTTACTGGATCCAACTTCTTGATGTGATGGCAACTGAGGTGGTGCCTCAGTTCAGGCTAAGGATCAAAGGACTGTGGCCCCTAAGTTGTGGAACTTACTCCCATCAGACTTAAGAGCCTTGGACACTGTTGATTCCTTTTAAGAAGAAGCTCAAGAGCACCTGTTCGAGTTTGCTTTTATTTAATTCCACACGTTTAAGCTGTTTTAACTGTTGTGTCTATGCCTTTTTATTTATTTTATATTATCTGCTTGAACGCTAAAACTGTGTCAGTGTTTTATGCTTACCTTGTCTCTGCTGCCCACAATAAGTGAAGAAATTTCTCTTTATTCCTTTAGGCTCATTTGGACCAAGTCAAAGTCTGTTCTCATCAATGCAAAGGGAATTTACTGATACACTTGGGACAGCTTATGTAATTCATGATCCAAACTAAAATTTGACTCACTGCAGGCATCGTTTCTATTGGGTTGGCTGTTTTTGGAGGGGATATGGCCTTCTTCACCCAACACACACACACACACTCTCTCTCAATCAGCTTTGAGTCAGTTCACCAATCTGCTAGTGCTCTAGCCATCCAGAAGTATATTTTCTGCCATCAGACTTATGGTACAGTTGAATAGTCCAGAAAATGACCTCCTATCTCCTTTTCCTAATCACTATTCCTCGATGTGGATGGAAACCAGTCAATGTCATAAGGTGAATCTGACTACACTTACACTAAACACCTTAATAATGTGATGAGTTGCCTACTTTATGGAAACTACAATGTTCAGAAGATGGATTACAAAATGTGCATCTTACTTAAACCCAAAATATCCTTACCTTGTTTAATGCAGCTCATTTAAAAGAGAACTACAGGTGAAAAATATCACTGCATGATGTGGGATGGAATCACCTCCTTTCCTTTAATAAAGGATGCTAAAGGAGGTAATAAAGGAAGCACTGACATACCTTTGAGCAGCTCTTATTATGACTGCCACAAATAGATCTGGGTCACTTTATTCTTAGAGACATTTTTGGGGCTGGTCAGCTTCTGTCAGCCTTTGTTTTTATGTGAATTAACACTTGTTGAGAAGCTTGTGTTGCACTTACAGCAGGCTAACAAGTTGTCATCAGTTTGAGTAAACTATCTTCTTTCTACCTGTCCCTGCTCCACTCCGCCACTCTCCTCACACACACAGATATGGTCCCAGCAGAGGAGGATAACTATGACAGAAACTAGTGCAACTATAATTGAATGCAGAATGCATTGGAGAGTAGTAAACTGCCCTGAAATTAAGACCAAGGCTGTCTGGGTCACACGCTGTCCCTTGAACTGTCAGGAATTTGCCCTGCTGTGTTTGCAGTGCGAGGACCTAGCCGCTCTCTCACCCTCTGTTTCTTTGCTCGCTCTGCCTTTGCGGTCGTGTTGTTCATTTATCTGTCAGCAACCCTCGGTGTGCATAGTCTGTTCACAAGGGCAGTACAGCTGATGCATATTTGTGAGAGGTTTTTAAAGGCGGAATCTCACAATCGCATAAATAGTTTGTTCAGTGCACAAAAATCTCAGCAGAACGTGTGTTTCTGTCCCCTCCACCCTCCGGCCCTCTTAATAGCCGATTTAAGAATGCTTCTAGCAAGAATGTCTCATTAACACTTGCTCCACTTGTGCCCACAGGGAAGTCGCCCAGATCGACCAGTTCCTTCAGGAGACGGCAGCCCGTGAAGCCAACGCTAAGGTGCGCTTGCAGCAGTTCATCGAGGAGCTTCTGGACCGAGCTGATCGTGCCGAAAAACAGCTGCAGATCATCAGCAGCTGTGGCACCACACCAAATGGCAGCCTAGGACGCTGCAGCCTGCAGGCCTCAAAAGGCAATGGACGCCAGGTTAGGATGCTTGAATGCACATTGCTGTAGGTTCAAACTAATGAAAAGCACTGTGACTACTGTGGCTTCATTTTGTTGATGGTAGTTTCTGTTGAGATATAAAACATAATATAGGATGTTTTCAGTCATACACAACACCTGCTATACAAATGGGTTTTTAAATATTTAACTGGTGTTTTGTTTTCATACTTTTTACTATATAATTTTGTAACACATTTTTTTGTAAGATAATTTAAATTTTATTGTGTATAAATAATATTTAAGTAGTAATTCAATTTTTTTTTTCACTTCCCGAGACTCTTAAATGCTATAAAAACTGCAGGAAACTCCACTTCAGGCATCCTCACAGTCATTAACAGAGCAGAGCTGATGAATAGTATAAAAGCGTAGATTGTATTGATTTATGCCTCTGTAATGCACCACAGGTCAAACCAGCAGTAGACTTGAAGATCCCTGAGACAGCAATCTACTCTGTTTTTCTAATCTGAAGAGCAGCCTTTTTCATATATCTGCATTTAAAGTGAAATAAGCTATAATTCTGGATTATGGATGCACAAACTGATATTTTATTTGATTTGTGTATTTAGTTTGACTAGTTATTTAAAAAAAACTTTTTTATAACAAATAAAACAAAGCCAGACTGTTTTTATCAGCAGGCCAGTATTAGATATTTGCCAATCTGTATTTAAAATTGTTGATACATAAGACATAAAGAAGACTCGGTAGAAACACCCTCCAATCTTCATGTCAGTGTTGACGTTGCACAATTTGTCCAACTTCCCTGCTGGCAACATGTGTTTGGAGTGCCACAAACACAACAAATACTTCCCAGAGAGCGAGCTGCCCCGGTGGAAGTTTGCACACTTCCACCGAGTGCTTGTTGTTATGTAATATTATACTACAGTATATTTCTAACTCACTATACAGCTCATTCTCTTTCTATACTTTCTTTAAAGTTATAATACATTTTGGGGTCAACTTGAAAGAAAGGCAGATGTGAAATGTAAAATTGAGATCAGAGGTCAAATGGGACATATTTGGATGCCTACTATAATGTGATATTTAGAATCCCCATATACCAGCATCACTCCTAAACAAAGGCAGCAGAATCTTAATCATAGTTTTATGAATGTTCGACCTCATTTGACCTTGAAAAAGAGGTCAGAGGTCAAAAGTAACATATTATTTAGAATTCCCAAATATCATTCCCTATATGCCTATATGTTAATATATAAGAAACATCGTTTTAATAAGTTTTCACTTGGACCTTCAGATCAATCTATTGACATTGAAGGAGGGGTCAGAGGTCAAATGTGACATGATATTTTAAATCTTTATATGGTGCTTTCTATATGTTGACAATACGCACCACATTTGTAACTTAGTGTCTAAGTTATAAGGCTTTTTATCCATTTTAGGGCCAATAAATCATGTTGACCTTGAAAACCTCGGTGGATGTAAGCCAAATTTATTAACATGACCCCACTCTACACCCCTACAAAGCTTTTTGAACTGTTGTGTTTACAGATGGAATGACACACGCATTCAAGCGTTCCCAAAAATAGAACCTCCATGGTGGAGGTACTGAGCTGCTCTTTTTGAACACATTTAGCTTAACACAGATTTCAAATCAAAAATACTGAAATACAGTAGTTACTTAAGGTTACTTTTCTTGGGTATATAATGGTAATATCACTGTACAACAGATTGTTTCCTAAAGATTAGATTCTTTTTGATATCCATGCACTTTATATATGATGGTAGCCATGCCACTGTTAAACAATTTGCATGTCTTTGCCATTATGTAGAAGTAATATTTCTCTGAAGATATGTGGGCAGGTCAAGCTACATGTATTCAGCCGATAATGTAGACATCATGCTATCTTATACTTAAGTGGTGCTCCTTCATTAAAGGATTATTACAGTAGGACTTATGTTTAGCGTCGTGTTCCCTATTTGTTTAATATTCAGCATCAAAGCTGTGGGAACAGTGAAGCTGTGCAGCTCAATACATCCTGATAAGAAAGTGTGCACCCATTAAAGAGTTGCCTCTTCCTCTGAAAGCTGGAATGCAGCTCTTCATCTCCAGGCTCAATATTCTAACCATGCCTCTTTGCTCCTTTTGTTTTGCTGTATTACACAATGATTAAAAAATATATAAAAGCAGAAAGAGTCTGTTCTTAATGTCACTTATTCAAATTACTGTTCAACACTTACCAAAAAAAAAGAAAAACAGGTCACCTGTTTCACAATGCACTAATGTGTATGCTACCATGGAAACTGTTCTTGCTCTCGCTCAAGATTTCAGCATGATTTTTAATCAGATGTGATGTGGTGCAGATCTGCCTGAGAGAAATCATGTCCTAAGATTACCATCTCTGAGTGCACAGATAACGTGCGTTGATCAACTTACAAGCTTTTGACCAGTTACAGAAAAATCCCAAAATAAAGTGTTTTACTGAGGAGTTGGGCCACCATAATCACACATTGACATTTATTAGAAAAGTCACCGGCTTTCTAAAAGGTATTCCATCATTTGGCATTATCTAGAATCAGAAATCTCCAATCGGTCTTCATTTGGGTTGCGAGCTGGCCATGGCATATGATTCACATCATTTTCATACTCAAACCATTGAGTGAGCCTTTGACCACAGGCCAGAAATGTTTCTTTATAGGAGAAAGATGATGACTGATATATTGATTCACACTGATCCTTCCCTCTAAGGTCAGGGGTCTCAAAGTGTGGTTCTTGGTGACATTCTTCTGTAGCCCACGAGCCTGCTGAGGGGAAATGCACTAATACACATTTCATTCATCCATAGTTCATGTCAGACTTCTTTTTTGACTCTAGTGTGACCTGAGTCATAACCAAAACTCTGTGGTGACTGATTTTTATTTATTTATTTATTTCCTGTGCTGGATCCCTAAACTCTGCTCCACTCATTGGAGGGGTTAGGGATTCAGGGTTTTCTTGTTTGTTTGATTTTTCACCTGGTTGTAATAAGTAAACTGGGATTAAGCTTATTTTCATTTCACTGTGTTAACAGGCATACAGTATTGTCATTAATAAATTATCATATGAAAGAAGTACAGGCTCAATTAGAATAAAACAGCTTTTTAATGGTATTTTCTTGTTAACAATAGTCAAAGAGAGGTATCCTTTTTCTTAAGCTATATTATTTCTTTTATTCATATTTCTTTTTTTTTTCCTCACCCTGAACCGGTCACGGCAGATGGCTGCCCCTCCCTGACCCTTGTTCTGCTGGAGGCTTCTTCCTGTTAAACAGGAGTTTTTCCTTTCCACTGTTACCAAGTGCTTGCTCATAGGGGGTCATCTGATGATTGTTGGGTTTTTTTGTTTGTTTGTTTTGGTTTTGTTTATTATTGTAGGGTCTGTATTCCACAATATAAAGCACCTTGAGGTGACAGTTGTTGTGGATTTGCGCTATATAAATAAATTTGAACTGAATTATTAGAGAGCCACATGACCTGTGACTACCTACATTCAGTCAGTTTCATGTCTCCATGCTTGTGCGCTCTAGGATTGTGAATAATCAGCATGACAAGTACAAGTGTGGAGGCACTAACTGGTTGGCACCTTGTTACACTGTCAAGGGAAGCTCAGTGATGTCTCTATCTCTCTTTGTGGCCTCAGCAAGGTCGCCCTTATCTTCCTAGGAGACAGGTTTCAGAGTGACAGGGGTATTTTAGGACTGGCAGTGAGAGAAGGGATGGTTTTCCTGCTCAGTCTCTAGTTCATTCCAGGTTGACTGTAATGTATTTCTTCACAATAAATGGGAATATACAGCAGCTTTATTTTGATTGTTGTGTTTTATTATGTTTTGGGTTTGTAACAGAGAGCAGAAGAGGTAGAAATAGACAAATGCTGGAGTTTGGCTCGAATTTAAGTCACCCAATTGAGTTATCCCTCCAGATGAATGCATTTGATTCAAACCATTTCTTGGAGATGTGTTGCTGTTCTGTCTTCACTGCAGTCTGTCCAGGAATGAAAGCCACGGATGATGCTCGCCTGTTTCCTCCACGGTCCATTTTCACTGGCAGTAGCCCACAAACAAGCTGTGTGAGTGAAGCAGAGAAAAGAGAGGCAGAGAGGGAGTGAGAGTGTCTGTGCTTGTGCACATTTTCCCTCTGTGGCACGTCGCCGGTTTGGTACACAGAGTTCCACCTGGCACTGCTTCACACACGCATACTTCTGTGCACATGCAGCTTGGAGTGTGGTGTGAAAGAGCAACAAGGAAGATTTTGCACTGGCAAATGGAGAGAGTCAGATTGCAAACTTACGAGCAAATAAAAAAAAAAAACCTGCTCTCAGAGCTTCAACCGAATATTTTAGATTGCAGGGTTCTCTCTGCAGTGATGAACAGATGTATTGATTGCTCAGTCAGTCAGGCCCATCCAGCATTTTGCATTTTGACTACTGTCCATCCATGCATTTTCTTCATGCTATCCAGTTCAGGGTTGCAGGAGCCTGTGCCAGCTGTCATGTGGCACAAGGTGGAGTATCCCCTGGACCCAGTTGCCACTCTAACCAGGGCTAACACAGAGACCCACACCTATTCATGCTCACACCTATGGCCAATGTAATTGCCAATTAACCTAACCTGTGTGTGTCCAAAGACATGTACAGGTTAGGTTAATTCATTTAGATGCATTGTTTGTTTGCACAGTACAGTAACTACTCAAGTAAGGGAAATTAAAAGTATTGAAAACACATCACTAAACCACACACAGTTAACTTTAATTAGAAAACCAGTTTTGTTATTCATTTCAGTCATGATTATATTCTATTTGACAAAAATCAGAGCAGCCAGAGCCTGTTTGAGATATGTTTAGGAAACCTTCCCCTGATAACTGTAAAATAGGCTGCTATTTCATTTTTCTATGATTTTTATTCTCCTTCCAGTGGGATTTTCTTTTAAAACAGGCTTCTGTACACAGTTTATTTTTGTAGTGGTTGTAATTTAGTGTGACAGCTGTTTGTTAATAATATGTATAGTATCTTGTCCTTAAATTAGATGTCTTATCATATTATGTTTGTTGTAAAATATGTACAATCACATTTCTCTATCATGAAATTGTCATAAAGATCAGTCCATAAAATAACGTTTGGGCCCGCTGAGGAAACATAGTAAGCCTGACATTTTATTAATAACATGTTTCCGTCTGTTCTGACTCTTTGTTTTCATTGTCTCTCTCTCTCCAGAGAAACTCAAGCATCTCTGGGAGCACGAGGGGAATGTACCAGGTGTCAGAGAGACGTTCCTCCCCCAGCACAGGGTGGGTCAGCAACACACTGCTTTAGTTCAAAGTTGCACATTTGACACATAGTGAGACCTTCCACTGTCAGTCTGAAATGTTATCATTCATACTACCATTGTACCATAAAGAGCTTTTATCAAACAAGTGTCCAGGTACACTGGAAACGGGACCCAGAAGTGGGATGCTGAGGCAGGCAAAACTGACAAAAAGCAGGCCTTCATTGTCTGACCCAAAAATATAACAAAAAAACAAACGCAAAGCAAGAATCCCACAAGCAGGAGGGGAATCAGACACAGGTGGGAACAATCGGGAGGGAAGAAATAAAACGTTGTACACTGAAATAGTCCCAATGGTTACCTCCAATCTCCTTTTTCTTACTACTTCTTGTTGTCGGTGGACACTAGACTCTAACAATGTGATGCCAGATGTCTGCTGTATTAAAACTAAACTGTCCAGAAGGTGGACTACAAAATGTGCATCTTATTTCACCCCAGCATCACATAAACAAGAGCTTTCTACTGCTCCCGTGTCACAAGGGGTCACCTGGGTGGGTAGCACCATGTTTGATTTGACAGAGCTTTACACCAGATGCCCTCCCTGACTCAACCCTACAGGGGTAGGGTTGAGTCAGGGAGCTAGCAACCTTTTGCTTGCCAAGCAAATGTGTAAACTGCTACACTATGGAGCCACTCATAAACGAGAACAACCAGTGAAAAATATCACTGTCGCCCGGTAATACTGGTATTTTAATGAAACAAAACTAAACATTACTGCACTGAACTGTCTTTTTTGCAGCAATGCTCACAGAGGCTGATTGACTTGTTTTACTTCTCTCTGGTATTGGATAAGACCAATAAAGCTAAATTGTGTTAGTGTGTTAGATTAATGTCTGAATGCCACAATATGTGACTCCTGGGTGGAAAAAAACAGATCAGTGGTGCACATTTATGCATGTATCACAGTAACAGTATTCTCTTTAACATACGGATGACTCGGGCTCTGGTGGTAAATAATGTTTTGTGTTCTTATACACATTGCACAGGTAAGTTGTTAAACACAGATATGTCAGATGTCCAGATGTTTATCCAGCACTCCACCTGAGCCTCAGTCCTCAGAATCATGCACAGTCCCCACCATGGGTTTGCCTTTAAATTAAAAACATGTTCATTCTCTTTCATCCTCCTCTCATTTATCTGATATGCCATGCTTTTTTCTGACAAAACAAATACGTAATACTTGTTCTTACTCTGTATTATTTTGGTTAATATAGGGTCTGCTGGTTTTTGTGCGCTGCTCTTGGCAGAATACTGGCTATTAGTGAAATGAACGGGCTACATTTTTGTATGTAAATTAGAGCACTATTAGTACATCACCCTGTGATTGTGGCATCACACTAATTTGCCCCATAACCCAAGTCCTTCCTTAGGATTTCTGTGGCGAAAGTAAAATTCCCTCCATCCATCACTTATCCCAGCTGACCCAAAGTAATTATGCATTATGGGATGAAATTATCTCCTTTCCTTTCAGTAAGGATGGTCCAGTGTATCCTCTGCTAAAGGAGGTAATAACTGAATCAATGACACTATTCAAACAGAAGCCAAGGTACCAGATACATTCAAGGAAAATCAATTACCAGAATAAAACAGGAAGTGGAAACCACAAAAGAAGGGCGCTAACACATTGACAAAACAGAGCAAGACAAAGACAAGGACAGTGAAATCCAAACAGCAACCACAATTCAACAAATACAAGACTCAAAGATCATGAAAACAAATGTAGACTCTCACTTTCTGGTACTTTTTATTGAGTACAATGAGAATCGTCCATGCTTTTTAATTGCTCTATTTAGTGTGGTATAATTACAATGATACCAGATAATTAAGGATTTCTGAAACTTGAAATTTTGTCCAGGGAGAGATTTTATAGTTCTCTGCTTTTGAATGCATTTAGTACACCTCATCTTTCATACCTGCTCAGAGCTCCTGTGGTGAAACTGTCAGTTACATGGAAATTGTAGTCCTAGAGCTTCCATCAGCAGTCTTGCTGGCCCTCTTCTTTTGTATTGTGTGTGTGTGTATATATATATTTGGAAGCACTTGCCATAATAATAATGTGACAATATTTTTGACTTCTATTGTTGTTTTTATATGTTTTTGTATCTGTAATATTGAAAGTAAAAAATCAAGAGATTACTGTAGGTCAGTATTATATTCATGTGATACATAGCATATTAGACATCAGGGAATCTGCTTTAAATGAGACATATAATGCAAAATCCATTTTTTTAGCCCTTAAATACATTTTGTTGTGTACTTTGAGTGTGTAGGAATGCAGGAAATTTAAATGCATTCTGTCCCGGTGCTGCATAGGTATCTTTATATTCTTTTTGGGTCATAATTTTCAGGTTGTTCAGTTTTCTCTATTCCTTATTACGTTTTCTTTCCTCTTACATCACTGTATTTGCTGTGGAACTGCTAAACAAGGACACAGTGATTTTGTAGTCCAAGTTCAGTTATGCTGAAGTTGCAAGTAGACAAGTCAAAATGTTTGGTTGTTGGGTGTATTAACCCACACGATTCCTTACATCGCCCCCCAGCATCAGAGCCTCTTCGAAGTGCTTGTTTCTCTGCTGGTAGATAATCGTATTGCTGTTATCAAACTACAAAAATGGTCAAACAGGGTGGAGTGGAACGCTCTGCGACCTGTTGGGGGGGGGGCGGTGTGTGAAATGTCTCATTCACATTTAAAGAGACCACACCAAAACAAGCTGCTCTAAGACGCACGTCAAAAGAGGGTAAAAGAGGGGTCTGTGGAGCTACAGTAACAAGGAATTCAGACCAAAGCATTGCAGTTCTGTTTTATATAGACCACAAGTGAATGATTTACATATGAAAAGGAAGGATTTAAAAGCATATGTGCCCTTTAAAGACATGCACACATTGACTCCAGAAATTATACAAAACTTTATGCTAACAGAAACATCTGTTCAGTACACCTTCTCAGAAGTTAGTATTTGTTGCCTTCTGTTTTATGTTATTGTACTGGCTGAACCAAACAGTAGCCTCAGAAGCAGGATAACGGTCCATAACTCAGTTTCAGTGTTCAAAATTTAGGTCATGCATAGGTAGGCAGTTCAAGAAGCAAACACTTGATAACAGGGGCAGGCAATAGGCAGAGTCCAAAAACTGTCTAAAAATCCCAAAACTCCCCCACACAAAACTTACAGGACTAAGGCAAAAAACTGTGGTCCAAAAACTGGCAGGAGGTCATACACAAGAGAATCACAAAGTCACAGAAAATACTGGAAAGCTCTACATTTGGCAGGGGACAAAAGGAAGCATGGCTGTATACAGTGGTGTGAAAAAGTGTTTGCCCCCTTCCTCATTTCCTGTTTTTTTGCATGTTTGTCACACTTAAGTGTTTCGGAACATCAAACCAATTTAAACAATAGTCAAGGACAACACAAGTAAACACAAAATGCAATTTGTAAATGAAGGTGTTTATTATTAAAGGTGAAAAAAAATCCAAACCATCATGGCCCTGTGTGAAAAAGTGATTGCCCCCTAAACCTAATAACTGGTTTGGCCACCCTTAGCAGCAACAACTGCAACCAAGCGTTTGCGATAACTTGCAATGAGGCTTTTACAGCGTTCTGGAGGAATTTTGGCCCACTCATCTTTGCAGAATTGTCCTAATTCAGTTACATTAGAGGGTTTTCGAGCATGAACGGCCTTTTTAAGGTCATACCACAACATCTCAATAGGATTCAGGTCAGGACTTTGGCTAGGCCACTCCAAAGTCTTCATTTTGTTTTTCTTCAGCCATTCAGTGGTGGACTTGCTGGTGTGTTTAGGATCATTGTCCTGCTGCAGAACCCAAGTTTGTTTCAGCTTGAGTACACGAACAGATGGTGGGACATTCTCCTTCAGGATCTCTTGGTAGACAGCAGAATTCATAGTTCCATTTATCACAGCAAGTCTTCCAGGTCCTGACGCAGCAAAACAGCCCCAGACCATCACACTACCACCACCATATTTTACTGTTGGTATAATGTTCTTTTTCTGAAATGCAGTGTTCCTTTTACGCCAGATGTAATGGGACACACACCTTCCAAAGAGTTCCACTTTGTCTCATCGGTCCACAGAATGTTTTCCCAAAAGTCTTGGGGATCATCAAGATGTGTTTTGGAAAAACTGAGACGAGCTTTAATGTTCTTTTTGCTCAGCAGTGGTTTTCTCCTTGGAACTCTGCCATGCAGGCCATTTTTGCCCAGTCTTTTTCTGATGGTGGAGGCATGAACGCTGACCTTAACTGAGGCAAGTGAGGCCTGCAGTTCTTTGGACGTTGTTGTGGGGTCTTTTGTGACCTCTTGGATGAGTCGTCGCTGCGCTCTTGGGGTAATTTTGGGCGGCCGGCCACTCCTGGGAAGGTTCACCACTGTTCCATGTCTTCGCCATTTGTGGATAATGGCTCTCACTGTGGTTCGCTGGATTCCCAAAGCTTTGGAAATGGCTTTATAACCCTTTCCAGACTGATATATCTCAATTACTTTCTTTCTCAATTGTTCCTGAATTTCTTTGGATCTCGCCATGATGTGTAGCTTTTAAGGATCTTCTGGTGGACCTTACTGTGTCAGGCAGCTCCTATTTAAGTGATGTCTTGATTGAGAACAGGTGTGGCAATAATCAGGCCTGGGTGTGGCTAGAGAAATTGAACTCAGGTGTGAAAAACCACAGTTATAGTATGTTTTAACAAGGGGGGCAATCACTTTTTCACACAGGGCCATGATGGTTTGGATTTTTTTTCACCTTTAATAATAAACACCTTCATTTACAAATTGCATTTTGTGTTTACTTGTGTTGTCCTTGACTATTGTTTAAATTGGTTTGATGTTCCGAAACACTTAAGTGTGACAAACATGCAAAAAAACAGGAAATGAGGAAGGGGGCAAACACTTTTTCACACCACTGTAAATACTGGGTGAGTAATTAGGCCATGGGAAACGGGTATGGCAGGAAAATGGAAACAAAGAAAGAAATTATCAACAATAAAACCAGGTAAAATATTTAAAAGTAAAAGAGGAATTGATTATACAGAGTCCATGCAGGGCATTACAGTTATGTTAATTGTGTATCTTTGTGGGTTTTGATGGCAATTCATTTTTTTTAGTATTTCATAGAACTGTTTTTAAAATAAACAGATAATTGTTACAGACTTTGAGGACTTTTACAGGAAGATGCTGAAGGTTTCTAATGTGACATCATGCACACATTGTTTGAGAGTTGCCTGCCATATTGGATGTGATACCACCACCGGTTGCTGGGTGAAATCAGTTGTAAAGAAGGTGCTGAACCACAAACTACCTGGTGATTGCTTTGATTGCTGGCAGATTACCAGGTAACACTGTACTTTTCCATGTTTGTCTGAAAATACTAGCTAACTACCAGTCGGTAGTACAACTTGAGAGAGTGCGGCGCAAACCGGAAATGGAGAAGGTTTGCCTTCAAAGTAAAAGTTGTACCTCAGCGCTGCAGCCAAGATGTTTCAATTTTATGGTTTCCATTTCCAGTTTGTGTTTTCAGTTTTCATAATTTCACTACACATCAGAGAATAGCCTCATGGTGTTTGTAGACAAGTCCGTCGCTTCCATCCAAACTACAACTGTAGCAATATGTTAGTAACCAATGCAGTTACAAAAAAAACTGTCACTGCCATCAACCTTGAACAACTACTAATAACTGGTCGGGAAATATTCAGTTTTCCTTCGTGACTGGTGGTTGCCAGATGGTGGCGGTCCAGTCTCTTGGCCTGTATGACTGGGGCCTTATTCATTGGATCCTGTATTGTCAACATGATTGTTACACGTTCCAAAATGGCCAACAAGTTGATGTCATGTGGTCAGTGGTCACGTGTCTCCAAAACCTCAACTGAGCGAATGTCAGTTTTTTTTTTAATACTGGAAATACTGTAGAGTGTTTCACAGTAGTCGACAAGTATTCATGTGAGCATCATATGTTTAATATTGAACACTGACTAAAAATGGTATCTATTTGATCACACATCAGAGATTCTCATTCAGCGGCAGCACTGAGGCACAGGTCAGGCCGCTCACTACACGAGGTGTGACTGAAGAATTTCTGGGTCTCCACTGGAGAGTTCAAACACATGGCGTGCCATAATGCACCGACTCAACTATCATCCCCACTTGGTGCATCAATGTGTTTCCTTCTGACGTCACACAGAACCTGTTAGGCCTTCTCCATTAACTAACTGATGGCATGACACACGCACAGACGCCTGAGAACAACTGTGTAAGCCTTCTGCCTTCAGTTATTAAAAGCTATTTAAAGATGAAGTGTGTGTTCAGATGCCATTTTTACTGGCAAATTTATTCAGTTTGCACAACTGCAAACTCCCTTTTGCTATTAAAAATAATAATCATGATATACTAAAGGGACACACTGAAAATCTTGCAATCCAAAGTCTGGTAAGATGCATGTCCCTGGGCAGCAGTTAATATGATAAATGTTGGTAAATAATGTTTGCTTGTAATAAAGTGACCCTTCTCTGGGTGAATCCTGTGCTCTGTCAGAGCTGTCACTATTCATCCAGAGAAGGTTTGCTGCCCCCATCCAGATCTCATCCAGACTCTTTCAATGCCCTAGATTTGGCTCTTGTAGCAGAATGGATCGATTCCCTTTCTGCTGCATCTGAATGGTGTGCATTACTGTGCTCTTTCTGGAGGATGCATAAAAACAAATACATGCATGCTTATACTGTATTATGTTTGTCAGATAGGAAGTAATAAACTGTGCCTGTTTTCTTAGTAGAGTTCCCATCACCCCTTTTGATCAGGTGTGCTTGTTTGGGAGATTATTGGTCATTACTGAAGTAAAATACTCTAACGCCTGTATTTGGCACAGATGTTTCTCTACACTTGACCTTCTGCTGGTGTTAGTGTCCTTCTGAGCTTGGCTTATTTGTCTACTTTGCTCAAAAGCTGGCAGTTCAACAGTGTTTTAACCTTGTAGGAATCTTTGACCATCAGGATTGTTTTACATGTGTTAAGCAGTCAGTCTGCTGAATGTCAGTTTTTGTGCTTCTGATTGGCCTTTGTTCTGAGAGGTTGCCATCATCTGCTTTGAGGTCCACCAGACTCTAAGCATGAATGTTGTGTAGTGTCTTTTCACTTTTGCTCAATCTCAGCTCTGGCTGGCTCATTCATGCGTCCTATTGTTATGATTGGAAAAGGATATTTATAGTCTTGGTTTCTGCCTCTGTGGAATATCTCTGCAGCCTTGCAGCTAGTGCTGTGAGCCTCTCTAGAGCCACACTTAATGGACATCTTCTTGCACTTCTTATCCACCTCTGTTAGCAACTAAAGTCTCTCTGGGCTTTCTTGAGACTTTCTGGAGAGTGCTTGTTCCAGGGAGGATACTCTCTGCATGTTGCATACATGATCTTGTACTTGTGATTCTCCACGTACATTGTGGCAGTGGCATTAAAGAGCTCGTTCGATTCTGTGATAGTAGTGGTAGTATTCATAGTGTTAACTGTGTTACCATCTACAAATGTCTCTACCGATGGGGCCGCCATCTGTCAGTGGAGCTGGAGAAGTGGCATCTAAGAGGTTGACTGTTTGCAGTTATGCAGTCTTGTTGCAGTTTTCATCCTCGGCTCAGTGGACACAGCTGTCATGACTGTTGGTGCAGAATTATGTAGGTCTTTACCACTATGTGTATCCACGCAGCTCAGTAGTAGCAGTTCTTTCCACTATTATAATTGCATTATTTTTGTGTGCATCCAAGAAAACCTTTTGTAAATGTAATCCTTCACTATAGATGTAACACTAGTTACAGGAGAATGATACTCACATTCTTTGTGTAAGTCTTCTCATGTTGTTAGTTTAGTAAGATGAGACAAGAGGGAGCACATTTCACCAGCTGCTTATTGAGTTGTTTTGTATTTATTCTTTGATGCTTTGTGCATTCTGAAACCCTTAATTACCAGTTGCTACTGACAGGCTCTCATGATTGAGATCAGTTTATATCTTTCTTTTCACATTATGTGTATTTATTGATTTAAATATTGGGAAAACATCAGTGCAGTCTGTTATGTCGATCATGTTATAGCTTAACAAATGGCTCGTTAGACTGCAGTGACTCCCAGGTTTGTCCCAGTTTTGCTCTTTAAACCGTAAACACAGAGCACCGTTTTATTTTCACAGAATATAAATTCATGTTTGTGGCGTTTTACGCATTTCAGCTTTGGCACATCCTCGCTTGGAATTTCTGGTGCATGCTGGCAGCTGTATCACCTGTGATTCTCTTACACTTTTATTCCTAAAATGATGCGTGGTGACATTTTTCTCTCCTTGTTATGTTGAGAAAAAGAGGCAGAAGCACCGAGATGGAAGAAATGGAGAAAAAGAAAAAATGTCCTACTTTTGAGAGGCTGATATTTGTAACTGCTCATTACTTGTGTTGGCTGGGAGGTTATTTTAAGTACTGTATTGCTTGAAAAAGCTGCCCTGATTTGACTATAAGTCATCTGAAATGCAACTGTTCCCCACCTGTGACAGTACTCTACCAGTTTGTGCTTCATTTTGGTTTAACAAGTAGTCCACTGCATCGACTTCTGTCGTACTGTATGCCAGCACTTATGTTGTCGTCAGTGGACCTTTAAGGATATTAGTCTGTGTAGCAATGCCCTAAGGTCTTTGCTGAGAAGATCAGAAGAACATGAACATGTAACCAAAGAAGTGAGAGCGGCTACAACAGAAATCTTTTGTGTATTTGAGACTTTTGTGTGTAGCATTTGCATGTTTGAGTGTGCCATTAAATTAGCCAAGTTTGCATGGGGATAGCCTGAATAGGAATGCAGTTTCAAATACTATTTATAGTGCCTTGACAAAGTGTTTGCCCTCTTCCTGATCACTTAGATTTTTTTTCGCATTTGTTACACTTAAATGTTTCAGATAATCAAACTAATTTTAATATTAGACAAAGATAACTTGAGTAAGCACAAAATGCGGTTTTCAAGTGATTTCATTTATTAAGGGGAAAAAATCTATCCAAACCTACCTGGTCCTATGTGAAGAAGTGATTGCCCCCTAATAACTGATTGTGCCACCCTTGGCAGCAAGAATTGCAATCAAGCACTTGCGATAACTAGCAAAGAGTCTTTCACATCACTGTGGGAGGAATTTTGGCCCCCTCTTCTTTGGTAGAACAGTTTTAATTCAGTCACAATCGAGGGTTTTCCAGCACGAACAACCCGTTTAAGGTCATGCCAAAGCATCGCAATCTGATTTAAGTCTGGACTTTGACTAGGACACTCCCAGAGTTTTTGAGCTATTCAGAGGTGGACTTGCTTGTTTGTTTTGGATCATTGTCCTGCTGCATAACCCAAGTGTCCTTGAGCTTCAGAGCACAAACTGATGGCCGGAGCAGAATTCATGGTTCCATCAATTACAGCAAGTCATCCTGAAGCAGAAAAGCAGCCCCAGACCATCACACTACCACCCCCATGTTTGACTGTTGGTGTGATGTTCTTATTATGAACTGCTGTTAGTTTTATGCCGGGATTCAAACCTTCCAAAAAGTACAACTTTTGTCTCGTCAGTCCACATAATATTTTCTCAAAGGTCTTGGATCATCAAGATGTTTTTTTAGCTCCACTCTCAATGACAGATGGCAGTCAGAATAAGTTATCTGATACCGTGCCATCTGTCTGTTGTCGTCTGTCAACCTTTTGCTAAATTCGCTACCCCATCTTCTGAAACTTGGCACAAATACTCTTTGGGTAAGGCTCTACAAAATAGGGGAGATGGAGTTTTGACTGTTGATTTTTTTTTTTTTTTAAATTCTGAATTTTTATAAATTTTCTAGAAATACTGTGCATGGAAGTTTACCTTTTAAAAATGCTTCAAAAGGCATTAACACCACAAATGCAATAGAAACCACCCACAGAGCCAAAAAAAACCCATTTATTTTTAACCAGACTATAAACATATTTATTTCTGCTGTTAGGTGCTGTAAGTTGATGTTTTAAATGCTTTTTAAATGAGACCAAATTAAATCTTTGCAATTCAGATTTTTTGCTTTAAAGCCAATTTTTTATTTTGTTATTTGCTGGTGTATATGGGTAATTCCCTGATTCAGTGATTAATTCACTTTATTTATCTCAGTCTCCCAGAAATCACTTTTAATTCAATTCCATTTTATTTACATGAAACTGAATTCAATTAAAGCGAAACCCCCAACAATCAGACGATCCCCTATGATCCCCTATGCAATTTATATATGATTAAATATTGATAGCAGATTTGCCATAAAGGGATGTTTAGGCACTGGAAATATTTTACGGTTAGCAAATCTACTTTAGTGAGCTAACCCTGACCTAAACACTGGCCTCTGAAGTATAAAATAATAAAAAATAAATAAATAAAAAACAAAACTAAGTACACACACATTTTACAAGTAACTAATAGATGTCAGTGACTTTGTTTCTCAGTTGTTTCTTTAGATCGTGGTATGACGTGTTGCTTCTTGAGATCTTTTAGCCAACTTCACTTTGTCAGACAGGGTCTATTTAAGTGATTTCTTGTTTCAGGAGATCTGGCAGTAATCAGGCCTGGGTGTGATTAGTGAAACTGAACTAAGCAATTACTTTTTCCACATAGGGCCAGGTAGAGTTATGTAGCTTGTTTTCCTTAATACATGAAATCATCATTTTAAAAACTGCATTTTGTATTTACTCAGGGTAGTTTTGTCTAATATTAAAGTTTGTTTTATCTGAAACATGCAAGTGTGACAAGTGTGCAAAAGCTAAGAAATCAGGGAAGGGGCAAATACTTTTTCACAGCATTGTATTTCCTATGATGTCATGCTGATTATTATGTTGCTGGTTCAAAATTATTACTACAGTATGTCTTGTTATTGGATTTAAGATGGGTTATCTATATGTTAGACAGTCCAATAAACATTTACATTATCGTTCCTTCTGTTTTGCTACAGAGCATCAGGGAGGATCAAGTCTGTCTCGCAAGGCTCTGGAGGTTATGACAGTGACAGCGTTGAGATGCATCCCATGGAGGACTGTCCTGAGGCTCAGTATTATCACATGCAGTGCCGGTTGGGTGAGGGGGGTTACGAACGCTCACCCGGATGCGGCCCAAGAAACTGGGGTCTCCGTAAACAGGCTATCCAGAACTGGCAGCGGCGACCTTACAGGAACAGTACAGAAGGCGAGGAGGGCGATGTATCTGATGTGGGTTCCCGAACCACCGAGTCTGAAGTGGAGATGTGGGAGCAAGAGAGAAGGGCTGTTGCTGAAGTCCAGCAGTCTGCTGCGCCCTATCCTCACCACAGCAGAGCAGTATACCGCCCCAACACAGGTAAGGGCTCTCTGGAAAGTTAACATAAACAAATGGATAACCAATAGCTGCCGATAGCAACTTTTCACCCATTGATTTCTAGACTCTAGTTGCTCAAGCCACAGCTGTTAGTTGTTTAGAACCATGGCCTTTGCCATCTAGTTTTTGCCAGACGTGCTTTTTTTTTTCCAGAGCCAGATGTGAGGGTGGAGTGCTAATCTGTCAGTTAAACTTAGCTAGCTTGACAAAATCCTTATAAAACTACATCCTGTATGTCGCACAAACTCTCCAATTTAATATGAGCCAGGATTTACAGAGTCAAGGCCTTAAAATGACTCCCATAATAGAAGTGGCAGATGTAGATCTGGGTCAGGTTGCTGTAATGTAATGTTGCAGGAGCTGCATCAGTGGCCAAAGCTCATTCTACAAACTGATTGTTGTTTTTCTTTGGCTGCAGGAGGCCCCGTATCTGCTGCAGATCTTTTATACTATTCATGTAAGATGAAGAAATTCATCTACACATCTAAGAGAACAAAGTTAAATAAATTGGATTTAAATTAATAAGTCATGAGTACAAACTAATAAAAATACTAATATTTGCTCAGATACACACTTTACTGTGTGTTTGCAGTGCAGTTAAATATCTTTAATTCATTTAGGGTGCATCAGGGGTCATCGGGAAGATGGCTCCATCTGCAGTGTTGAAGCTAAATGCAGCTTCACTAAGTTTGGTTCTGATAAACAAAATGAATTAAGCAAACAGGGACAAGATAAACATTCGAAGTTTAGGGTTTATTAATATTTCTAGTAGGCTCATATTTCTAATATGATTCAATACTGTAGTGGTGATTACAGTTGTCATTTTAGCGTCTCAGGTTCTTTTTAATTAGGTGTTTTACCAGTGTTTCTGTTGTAGATGCTGAGCAAATCAAGTCAAACATTGCTGCAAGTGCTCTGCTTTTCTTCTTCTGTGTGTCTTTATGCTTTTTAAAATTTGTCTGTTATATTATTTTAGTTCCTCCCCTCACGGTAGGCTTTGTGCTCGGCCAAGGTAGGCAGCCAGTCATTTCTGCACAATTCAAATCCACCACAGATTGTGCATTTCTCTCTTAACTCCTTGTAATGCCAGGACCTTTAAACTCACTGCTGCGGCCCTCCATCTTTTCCACCTGCTGTTGGGATTTTCAGTACCAGGTGAACTGGAGCGGTCTGCGAAGAAGTGAAACTCTGGCAGATTCATATAAACTGCTATAACTGCCCCATTAACACAAAAGATTTTTTTCTCATTATATTACTGGCATCCCTCTGCTGTGACGTAGTCCTTATCAGGAGAGTCTCTGCCAGGTTGTGATGGATGTTATGTATCTACAGGCTTAGAGATTTTTTTTCTCAGCGTGCAACGCAGTTTCGTTTTTTTTTTTGTTTTTTTTTTAGTTAATTTGGCAATCTTGAGCGTAGGTGGTGTGTGTGTATGTGTGTGTGAGTGTGTGTGTGTGTGTGTGTGAGAGAGAGAGAGAGAGCATAAACAAGAAACAGAGTGAGAGTGTGAGCAGTGGTTCATAGCCCTGATGGTTTTGAACGGACGCCTTCCAAGGCCAAAGACGAAATGAGTCATCTCGGAGCAATCTCGCTAAGCGGAATGGACACATGATGCCAGCCAATAGATAGAAATCCACAGAATGAAAAGATGAGAAGGTGGAGGGAAAAAAACGTAGTGTCCTGTAGAAAGTTGGCGCCACCGTGTGACAGAATGTCCTTTAAAAAATTTTTTTTATATATATATATATATATATATATATATATATATATATATATATATATAATTTTTTAAAGAGTATTGGAAGTGCAAAGGTCTTGTGCAGTGCAGTGATTTAATGAAACATGTAAACATACAGCGTAGAAGGCAAATACAAAGATTGCGCAGAGTTTAAAAGTCAATATTTGGTATGACCATCATTATTCTTAAACACAGCTTGAACTCTCTTGTCATTTCTTTAAATAGTCTTCAGGAATAGTTCTCCGGGCTTTCTGAAGGACATCCAAAGCTCTTCTTTGGATGTAAGCCATTCCCAAAATCTTATGGTACTGTTCTGCAGTCCATCAATTTTGACAAGCTCTCCAACACCACCAGCTGAAATGCAGCCCTGAACCATGACTTACAGGTGGCTGTATGCACTCACTGCTGTAGCTCTTTCCTGAGCTCCTCTGTATATATTGATGACAAGTTGAATCAGAAATTTCAAATTTGGATTCTTCAGTTCTTGTGTAATTTGGCATACCTCAGCCCTTTTTTCA
The DNA here is from genome assembly GCA_024447675.2 of Pterophyllum scalare. Classification (NCBI taxonomy): domain Eukaryota; kingdom Metazoa; phylum Chordata; class Actinopteri; order Cichliformes; family Cichlidae; genus Pterophyllum; species Pterophyllum scalare. Next base: position 11,645 of record JAMQGT020013748.1, on the reverse strand, counting down.
CTGTTTCCCTTCATTAAGAATGGCGTCTTGGCAGCCGCCCTTCCACTGAGACCATTTCTGATGAGGCTTCAGTGAACAGTAGATGCAGCAGTTTAAGGGTCAGATGCATCTCTTAGGTCCTGTGTCAGGTCTTTGCTGGATTTATTTCTTAAGGACATTACTTTCAGATACTGTTCATCTGCTGTAGATAGTTCTTTGGGCCTGCCACTTCTTCTTTTGTCCTCCACTTGTCCAATTTCCTCAATTTATTTTTTTAAGGACACTATATTGAACCTAAAGATACAATTTAAATGTATTACATTTTAAATATGCATAATAAAGTGGGTTTTTTTTTTTAATGTAGTATGATTACGGGTTGCGTGTCTTAAACTATGTGTTAAAGACTTTTCTGTTCCTGCAGGTCGGTCTGAAGGCGTCTACAACAAGCCTTGTCGACATGAAAAGAGCCCATCCAAATCCAATGAGGTGATCAGTCCAGAGATCCTGAAGATACGTGCTGCCCTCTTTTGTATCTTCACCTACCTGGATACCAAGACCCTGTTGAGAGCTGCAGAGGTCTGCCGCAATTGGAAGTTTGTGGCTCGCCACCCAGCCGTGTGGACCAGAGTGCTGCTAGAGAACGCTCGCATTTCTTCCAAGGTGCTTCTGTTGTATATGTGTGTAACAGTCAAGACAAGCATGTGGTGTGGTTACTGTTATTATTTTAGGTGTATTTTCTTATGTGCATGTATTTTTTTTCCCCTTAGTTTCTTAGCACAATGTCTCAGTGGTGCACTCAGACGCACTCTCTGATCCTGCAAAACCTCAAACCGAGACAGCGGGGCAAGAAGGAAACCAAGGAGGACTACCTGAAAAGCACACGGTGAGACACACATGAAGCAGAAACTGAGATGGCGGGGTTTCATAGCTGCCAAAGACTGCGTATAAAATATGGACATGCCTCCAACATACCAAATGACTCCTCAAAAAGTGATTGATGAGAGGAAGCTACCAGGAGAAGGATAATTGATGAATACTGACATTTTTGTGCTGCCTGATTATGCTCAGCGTGTACAAGATCAGTTATGATTTCCTTGAAGTAGAAAAGTGATATTTGACATGAGTGGACTAGTGGATCACATCATGAAGGAGACTAATTATAGTTAAGGAGATGCTTACAGGTCATGCAGATACAACTTGTATATACTGGAAATGTTAGAGGGCCATTTTTATTTTCTATAAATGGTACTTTTGGAGTTTTAAAAGGCAAAAAAAATGACTTTCTCTTTTCTGCTTGTCTTTTTCTGTTGACCTTCCCTTAAATCTCTTTCTAAGTGGCTGTCTGGAGGAAGGTCTGGAGGCGTTGTTAAAGGCCACAGGAAGTAACCTACTGATACTGAAGATTTCTCACTGCCCCAACCTGCTGACTGATCGCTCCCTTTGGCTGGCCAGCTGCTACTGCCGAGCCCTTCAGGCTGTAACTTACAGGTAGGCTATCACACTGACATCCAGATCATCCCGTTTTTTTGGAAAATGTACACCCTGACCGCTCTGCAAGTGCAGTTAGTGAACTGCCCTGGGTTTTATACTTAAGTCATATTCTAATCTGCATAACATTGCATGTTGTATGGTTATGAATTGTGCATATTTATTCTAATTCAGGAGTGCCACAGATCCAGTTGGTCAGGAGGTAATCTGGGCCCTTGGAGCAGGATGCAGAGACATTATATCCCTACAGGTGGCGCCACTACATCCATGGTAACCCACTGTCTTTTCAAAATGAGTTTGAACCAAAGGTCAATAAGAATGTCAAATGATATTTTTAAAACACTGTTTGCTTCTTTCAGCCAACAACCTGCCCGCTTCAGTAACCGATGTCTGCAGACCATTGGAAGGTGCTGGCCACACCTCCGTGCTCTTGGTGTGGGTGGTGCTGGATGTGGGATCCAGGGACTGGCCTCACTGGGTAAACTAGAATAATAATTCTGCTCCTTAATGATTACAAATTACAGTTTCAGCTTCACTGGTATTTTATGTGTATTTTCTTGTATTTGATGTGTTTTTTTTTGTTTGTTTGTTTTTATCCAAATGAATGTTGCCTGTTCTTCTTTGTCCTGACATTATTTAGTTAAAAAAAAATAGAGGCATCGCAGAGGCCTGCATTTCTGCTACAGCTCCTATAAATACAAATAAGACTTTGTGTCCTGCAGTAACCTTTGTTGTGTATTATTTTGAAACCCTCCCTCTCTGTGCAGCGAGGAACTGCATGCGCCTGCAGGTGTTAGAGTTGGACCATGTGAGTGAAATCAACCAGGAGGTGGCAGCAGAGGTTTGCAGAGAGGGTTTGAAGGGGCTCGAGATGCTGGTGCTCACCTCCACACCAGTCACACCAAAAGCCCTGCTCCACTTCAACAGTGAGTTTGAAACAACAGAGAAGGCTAAGTGACTTTACAGTTAACTACAGTGCTGCCTGCGGTTGTGTAGTCATTAAAATTAAAGCATAACTCTAAGCAGAACCGCTTTTGCTGTTAAATTGCTGCCTGTGTTGTCAGTCATGTGCATTTATGCTCCTTGAATCCTCCTTCCAATTATGTAGGTGTTTGCCGCAACCTCAAATCCATCGTGGTTCAGATCGGTATAGAAGACTACTTTGAGGATCCGAACAGCCCAGAAGCTAGAAAACTGTTTGACGAGATGGTTAACAAGCTGCAGGTAACAGCACCTCTGTGTCTCACAGTCCGCCCACACACCACATACATAGTTTGTTACACCAGTTTTTCAGCTGATGAAACATCCAGTACTGTTCACAGACAAAATCAAGTTACATGTGCACATTTTCAAGAGGAAGAAACCAGCAGAAACCCAAGCATGCCTGCTAACATCACAGTTAAGATGAACGTTTAGATCTTTGTTTTTTTTTCTTTCTGAATTTTTAGACCCTTTGCAAACAAGTACACTCACTAGCCACCTCATTAAGGTACCCCTGTTCATCAGCTCATTATCTAGTATCTGATTAGATATCGCAGATATCTAATTCATGTTCATCCCTTTATGATCACAGTGTACCCATCGTCTGATGGCTGTTTCCAGCTGAATAATGCATCGTGTCACAAAGCTCAAATCATCTCAAACTGATTAGATTCACGTTATGGATGTGCAACCGACAGATCTGCAGCAACTGTGTGATGCTGTCATGTCAATGTGGACCAACATCTCAGGAATGTTTTCAGCACCATGTTGAATCTATGCCACAAAGAATTAAAGCAGTTCTGAAGCCAAAAGGTGATCCAACCCAGTACTGATGGAAACGTCATTAAAAGCTGGCAAAGAAAAGTAGCTCCAGCCCGCATGTGGAAACATCAGTTCATTATCATTTCCCATTAAAAACATGTAGCCAAACACAATGTGACTGTTAAACAAACCACAAGCACCAGAAAAGTGCCGCGGTGGTGTCACCTTATCGCTCAGGTGTTTTGCATTGCTGTATTTTTCTGCTGCAGTTTTCCTCTCAGGTGAAACTGAATATAACAATTGACTTAAGGCTGCTCTGTCAAACATCCAGGATAAACAGAGAGTTTGGCCAACAGGCAGACCTGCTGAAGTTCAAACCGAGTATCAGCTCTATTGGCTGTTGAGCGTATTTCATGGGCACATTTTGGCTTCTGATTAAAAGAAAGCTTGCTTTTTGAATCTTCCCTCAACTCTACAATCAGGACACGCCGCAGTTACTATTTTACTAATGTTACAGTCATTCATTTATTCATTCATTCATTGAGGGTTGACTGTATAATGTTAATGTCTGACAGCATAGTTATCTGGTAACAAAGGTCCTTTTATCACTTTCGTGGGAATTTATTTTCTTTTTTTGCACCACTGTATACACATGACTAAGAGTTAAGCCAATGGTTGTTAAGTGGATACAGTGTGTCTATCTTTATCACAGTTGCATACCATTAGATCATGACTCAGTTCTCGAAGCCCCGCTGGTGCTACTGGTAACTCACACAAGCAGAGGCTTACTGTGAGATGCTTTGGTTATTCTTATAGCTTACCACACACAGACACATGCGCATAAAAAATATAAAAGCTGTAGAATCACAAGGTTTTTTGTTCAGTTTAATTTATGCTTTTCTTTTCTCTCCAAAAGGTGCAAACAACTTTTATCAGTCCTTCCTTGTGATTACTGTGCTTCTTTTGAAAATGAGGTTGTGATATCCCTCTCTCTCTTTTTCTTTCAGGCTCTGAAGAAGAGACCTGGCTTCTCCAAAATCCTCCACGTGAAAGCAGACAGTCTCTGCTAACATCTTTTGTGCAGGTTCCTCAAGTCTTGGAGAGGTGCCATCATGGTTCCAGTCAATCAAAAAGACCCAGCTGTTCCTGCAGTTGAATGCGTCTGCAGCACCATGACGAAGTGGGAGCGAGGCTCAGTGTGCATATTGCTAAAGTACAAATCTAAGACCGAAAAACTTGATACAAAAATCTCATTAATATTGGTTAGTCAGTTTGACTTGCAGCGGCACTATGTATCAGAAGAAGGGCCTGTTTTAAACTTTACCAACTCAAGAAACGCAACAGCTTACAGAATTTTCATTTGCGGTAACCTTTTGCTTTTCCCATAAAAGTGGATTGTTTCATTGCACAGAGCAGATTCCTTTCTCGCAACCACTGAAGCCACACAACAGCGCCGTATTTAGCTGCCTGTAGACTAACGCCAACAGCTGATGAGCAGGAGAACAATTATAAAGCATACATTTCCACAGAACATGCAAATGCGGTGGGTTTCTCGGGACAGCTCGACTTCTCTCATACAAAGGAACATTGTGTTTGTGTTTGTGTCTGCGTGGATGACTGAATGCATACATAGATGGACAAAGTACTGGATGATTTTCATCAAGCCTCCCCTGCACTGCTGTACGTTGAAACTGGACAATGGACGACTTTGAACACTTACTGCTTCCAACGAGGACAGAAATATGCTGCACCAGCTCCAGACTCCATGGACAGAGCGCAAGGACAGCCACACAGAGCTTCAGTCTTCTAGACACTGCATGGCAGTGATGCATTTTGCCTCCTCTTCTACCATCCTCTGTTTTCATATATATATAGGAAGAAAAAACATGTCACAAATCTGGTGTTTTTGATCATATCTGGACCTGTTTGTCCCAGACAGCAGGATGTAATATCTGATGTTACTGGTGCCATTCGTAACAGTGTCCTCCTCATTCCAGTGAGCGTTTTCTCCGATGTGCCATTAATGTGGGAAAGAGGGACCAGATGTTTAATCACTTCAATCAAAAGCAGTATTGAAGTTTGATTTAAACGTGTGCAGCTGTCAGTGAATTTAAGGTCTTGTTTCATATGGGACAAAATCTCCAGGTGTGTGCAGGTGTTGTAGTGTTTGGACATCATCTGACTTTCTTTGTTTACCACACTAACCAGTGCCATTCATGTTCACAGGGCTTCTTGTGGCCAATCTCTTGTCCTAATTTGTGTTCAGAAACATTAACATCCTCTGCCTCCCTCTGCTGGTGATTCCATGCAGATGCGGAGCTGACGTGCAGCTGGTGTGATGTGACACTTGTACCCTTTGCAGCATGCAACAAGTATCACCGTTACTGTTTTGCAGGCATAAGAGATCAGGTCTTCAGTATCACTTTTAAATCCGAAAAGCGACCTGACTGCAGTTTAGTGTATGTTGCAGAAATTCTCAAGAAGTATGAGTAGCAATACCTACAGTAGTTGAACTTACTGTTTACTCTTCTGTGCTGCTGATAACTTAAAAGGGAGTTCCAGTGATTTTTATACAGCCAGATCATTCACACACAGCACCACTCAGCCTGTGAAAACAGTACCTTAATATATCTGGAGGCTCTGCAGGAGCTTTGTCATGTCTGAGAAAATAGAAATTGCGATCTGGTAGTTATCTCACATTCCTAACAGAAAATCTGGGATCTAAACTGTGGGTGGAAAATACATGTAGGTGGTTTCCAAAAAATCTGTATTAAGAAGTGCTGGGATGGACTTTTATTTGAGTTTTTTGGAACTTGAAGATACTATGGACCAAATTCTGCTGCACTGAACTTTAAATGTCTCTCTGAGTCCCCCGACTTCATGAAAGTGCAATACTAAACCTCTAGAGCTCCAAATGAAGCTCTCAATCAGATTTAAAGAGGACCTATTATGCTCATTTCAATTAAGTTCAGTTTTATTTAAAAATTTTTTTGTATAGTGCCAATTCACAACAATAGTCACCCCAGGGTACTTTATATTGTAAGGTAAAGATGCTATTATATTAGAAAGACAGAAAGCTCAACAATCACATGACCCCCTATGAGCAAGCACTTGGTGACAGTGGGAAGGAAAAACTCCTGTTCAACAGGAAGAAACCTCCAGCAGAACCAGGCTCAGGGAGGGACAGCCATCCATCATTACCGGTTGTGGATGAGGATAAAGTGGCTTTGCATGATTCACAGATAAAAATGATCCTTATTTCACTTATTCTTAGTTCAGCTCAGGTCATCCTCTCTTTGAACTTTTTTTTTTTCTCTTTACTGGCTGCCCTTAACAATCAGAAAATGGTAGCGGGTGGGTGGAGCTTCTGCTCTCACAGCTATGTGCCTCAGATGACCATATTTAGGATTTCCCCTCTCAATGACACAAAGATCCCAGATGAGGTAAACTTTCGGAAGCCAAAAATTTTGTCTCAAGCGTTAGCTTTTGATTCACAGGAATTACTCACGCATGTGTAATATGAAGGAAAGCATAAAAGGTCCTCTAAAGAAATCACAAGCACAGTTCTGTAACAGGTTTCAAAAATCAATCAAGAGACGTGCAGAAAATTACTTTTTTCTTCACTCGGTTACTTTGCACACCTTATTCGTCCAAAGGTCCCTGTGTCGCCACCAGGTTGCATCATTTGTGGGTGGAACGGCAGTGGAGCAGGTTGACATTTTCAAGGAGCCCTGTGTGGGTGTTCGTCACATGCGCTCGTTAAAATTCACAGATAAACAAAGCTCTTAGCTGCTCTGCGTCACAGTTGAATATCTGTATGGAGACTTGTATAACTGCATATTGTAGTAACGATGTTCCAGGTCAATGAGTGAGAACCGTCGTGGATGTCCATTTCTCCATGTTCTTCCAGTGCCGCATATTTATTACCCCACACTGGTACCAGTGTCCGCTTAGTGTACGTGAAGGAAATGTGGGGAAGGTGTAAAACTTAGCTGACACAATAGAGAAAATACAAAAGCACTTGTTGATTTTTGAGTTTTAGACAATCCTGCCTTGGTTATCAGCTACTCTGTACATAATGTTTGTTTTAAAAAAAAAAGTCACAAAAATGACCAGCGTTTGATGTTATATAATATTAAAGGTCATACTTACGAGTGGCAAAGTTGAAGTTTACAGGTGTTCATTCTGTAAGCATTCTCTCTGCAAAGGTGAATGACAGATGAACAAGAGAGAATTATATTATGTATAACAGTAGTGTTGAAATTGCAGTTGTGTATTAGATACTTTATATTAAATGTGCATCAGAGTCATATAGAGATGGAAATTATTTAAGAAGAGGTTAAAGATAATAATCAGCTATTTATTTCTATAGAAAAAAAGAGCGATGTGTAATACTGTTGGCATGTTTGTGTTCACGCATCAGTCATTACGTTGCCTTCTTAACTGTTCTGCTACTGTGGCCAGAAAATTATTAGATGTTTAAAGAGCTTTGATTGCCTGCAGGTTAATAATCTTTATTTTAACCCGTCTGTTGTTGCACTAGTGGAAAAAAAAAGAAAAAAGAAGCTATTTCAGATGTTTATTATAAGAGTGTTGTTTTTAATGTTCAGCTATCTCTCAGTATTTTAACAGAATATGATGCACTTTTTTCCTTTTCTCGGCCGGCCGGTCGTCGGTTGGGTCAAAAGCGACGCTGGTCAGCCCGCTGGTATCTTCTGATGTGCTACTAAAAAGGAACTCTTCGCTTACGAGTTGGTTTCTGTGGGAAGGTGATGTCGGGAACGTGATAAGCGAAACCTTCCGAACTTCTATAAGTGAACAGACGTACAGTTTGTCTCTTAGCTCTTATGCCATCTCTCATATCTCTTCATGTTGGGAAGTGAAAGATTGAACTTGATTCAGCTACATTTAAGTGCTTTTTAGGTTACCAATATGACCTTATACTCACCCTTCTTATTTTTTATTGACTTTGCTTTAGTTTTCCATTATTCATGCACATACATCAGTACATTAATTGCTTTATTTTGAAATGGGCCTGCTGAGGCTGTTGCAGAGGGGTTTTTTTTCTCCCCTCCTGCTCTGAACCTGCAGATTATAGGTGCCAAGTATGCTGGAATAACTCCTTTTGATTCTAAATATCATCCAAACTGATTTTAGAATTAATATTATGGTTTTAAAATTGGAAGGTACTTTCTCATTTACATTTATTTTGGTTTTTAATTTAAATCAAGTGTCCTCTGTTGCAGTTACAGCAGTTGATCATAGCGTGCAATAGAAAAGCGGTGTCTGAGTGTTCATGTACCTCTCTGTACATATTTTATGTGTGATTGATTGTAATCTGCCCATTCATCTTAACAGTATTTTACACATTACCTCAACACTTAACTGGGCAATTAAGTGTGCAGTTTGTCTTTGTAATATTTTATTTTTGACCGCCAGCTGATCTATGAACTTCATCCATTTTGCTCGCAACAAAATGAATTCTGTTGCTAGAAAAAAAAAGAAAGAATCTTTCCCAAAAAAATGATCAGCCTTCTCTGATGACTGCAATAGATGGAAATGTTTTACTGCTCATTTTCACATTTTGTTGTCATCAATAAAAACTGCTTTAAATTGTACTTGCTCATATTTTTGGCTCCTTTTTGTTTAAATAAGAGCTTTTACGTTTTATGTAAACTTTTTATGTCCCCAGCAGGTGTAGTAGACTCTGGACCTTCCTGTACAGGACGTTAGTGCTGTCTGCCTGGTCCAGTTTATTGTTGAGGTGAACACCCAGGTGCTTAAACAAGTCCACTGTCTCAATGAGCAAGCCCTGGATCTTTACCAGTCTGTGAGGGGAAGATTTCCTTTGGAAGTCAATTACAAGCTCCTCGGTCTTGCTGGTGTTAAGAACCAGGTGGTTCTGCTGACACCAAGCCGCACAGTCTGAGATGGCAGGTGTTGATCCACACGAGCCTCCTCCCTTTTTCCTAACAGCAGTGACACCTGGATGGTGTTAAGAGCACCAAACAAAAACATGACTCTCACAGTGCAACCGGGGGACTCCAGGTGAGACAGTGCCCGGTGTAGCAGGTGTGTGATGCATCATCCACCGTAATGCCAGGTTGATAGGCAGACTGCAGAAGGTCTAATGCAGAGCTTACCTGGGTGCACAGAGCTAAAGACTTTCCTCTCCATGGTCTTCATGAGGTGGCAGGTCAGGGCGACGGGTCTGTAGTGGCTTGGCTCCCTGGGATGTTTTAGGAACTTTCACCACACAGGAAGTCGTCCAAAAGGCTGGGAGTCTCTCCAGACTGAGGCTCAGGTTGAACATGTACTGGACCATTGTCTGCACACTCCCTGAGCACCCTGGAGCAGATGGCATCTGAACCTGTCGCTTTCCTGGTTTTCATCCTTCTGAGCTCCCTCTTCACCTGGACCGTAGTGATGGAGGGGGTGACTGCAGACCGTCATTCAGGTCATGGTAGTGAGGGGCCCTTGATGTTGGGGCAGAGCAGTCTGTGGGGAGCTGAGGTGTGAAGGGCTCCAGTTGAGACAACTGGCTTGGAGAGGTGTGAAGAAGAGGGGCCCCAGTGGGTGGGGACTGGAGTGGGGGCAGAGTCAAATCTATTGAGAAACAAGTTTAACTTGATTGCCCAGGCCTGATCTCCAGAGGTGACTTGTCCATTTCCATTTTTGCCGTGGCCTGAGATATGTTTCAGACCTCTCCACACATCTCAGACATTGCTCTTCTCCAGGCACTGCTCCAGAATCTCCCTGTAACCTTTCTTACACTTCCTGATGATGTGCTTTATCTCCCACTGTACTCTGCATAGCTCTTGCTTGTCCCCTGAGACGACGACCCTCCTCGTTCAGCAGAGCCTTCAAGTTCAGGGGTCACCCAGGGTACCTTATTCTCTTGGATGGCACAGTGTTTTTCACACAGAAGTTGATATAGTCTGTGAGGCAGTGGGTCAGACTGTCAGTGTCCTCCCTGTGTGAGCTGCACGGTGTGTACAAGGCTGTGGTAATGAGTCTCTCAGTTGCTCACATGCCTCCGTCAGCAGCAACACTCAGGTAGTCACAACATTACACCACCAGCAGCAGCCTGAACCACTGATATAAGGCAGGATGGATCCATGCTTTCATGTTGTTAACACCAAATTCTGATTCTACCATCTGAATGCTGCAAAAGAAATTGAGACTCATCAGAACAGGTAATGTTTTTCTTCTGTTATCCAGTTTTGGTGAGCCTGTGTGTGGGCTCAGTTTCTTGTTCTTAGCTGTCAAGAGTAAATAGTGTTTGTCATAAGTTGTTTTGACTAGCTATCCCACGTGGTAAAATTACCTTTGAAATTTACCTGAAATGCATGTTTTGAAGTTTTCTCCAGTGAATTAACAGAAAATAAATAAACCATCTAAGGTACCAGTGCTTGTTTCTTTAGTTCTACTGCACATAGACCTGAAATTGGTGCAGTTTTTGCTATTTTAATTACGATATATCCCTATAACCATAAATGGCTATAGGGATATATTGAGCAGTTTCACACTGAACAAAAACAAGAATTTGGCTTTAAACTGTGACACATGGGGAGGGTGTAAAAATTAACTTAAGACATGTTAAAAACATTTCTTCCAGCACTACCATGTCTTGTACTCATGAAAAGTGACGGCTCAAAAGTATGGAAGAAAGTTTTCACAGCCTAAGGGCAAAATTTGGCATAACTTCATTAAATGCAGTAAACTTACTGTATATACAAAAAATAATAATAATGATCAAGTGACTGAGGGGCAGGGACACATTATTTTATTTGGTAACTGCTAAAAAGAAAAAAAAATCTAAATGGCTTCCAACTATATTATATTCACTTCTACTTAAAAATTATACTAGCAGCAGTCGGCTATTGCTTCTTAAACACACACATTCAGTGAGCGCGTCCCTCTTTTTTTTTTTTAGCAGCAACTTTATGATCGCCTGCAGGTGATGCATTTAGTAGACATCTGTAAATTGTAGCTATAACAAAATAACCTGGGTTACACTCCCTCAAATGGGCTCTGCACTACTACTATAAATATTTATACCACGTCTATGTCTTGAAGAACTTGTATGAGTAAACAGTGCATAAATGTATGAATTCAAATGCTATTAGACACACTTCATCCATCAAATGACAGCGCATTTGACGATTAGAGCTAGACATTTTAAACAAGCATTCAAGCATTCATTGGCAGCGCAGTGATTCAGGCTGATGAATTAGACATAAAGATAACAGAAAGTTCATTAAAGGCTCTCTAACTTGTGAGAGTTTAGTTTTGAGCAAACATTTGTCTCATTTGTTTGGGTACCTGTTCCCATCTCCTCACTGTTAGAAGTATTTGTGGAGGCCCTCCGAAAAGGGAGGGATCCTCTCTGAGGACCTGCTGACAGTGTTCAATCATGAATTTCACCAGCAATA
>JAMQGT020013747.1:7500-135846 GCA_024447675.2 Pterophyllum scalare | reverse complement strand
ATGTTATGTGTACTTGGTTCAGTTAGAGTATTGCTATAGGGCAAGGCAAAATGCCAACTTAATCTGGGTGTCTGATTGTGGGTGTTAGCAAATGCCAGCATACTCATACATACATTAATGTGACTCACAATGCCAGGGTGCAGACTCATATATTCACACATCTGTACAATTCCTGTCTGCATTTGTTTAGGCCAGTGGATTTGAGGAAAGCTGCAGAGAAGCTGTATGTGAGGCTGAATTCTAGATTCAAACTGCAGGGCAGTTATGGCTAAACAATGCATAGTGCAGCCCAGAACACAGGTGCAGTTGGCATTTCTGTTATGATTTTGCTAGTGAGAGCTTTCACTACCCTGGGAGTACCTAGCAGAGAATAACAAAAGCTGGTGCAGGAAATGCCAGGCCAGCCTTGGTCTCCTCTTTGCTAGCAGTGGTGTGAAAGAAATAAAGCTCTGGAAAGGTCCCACATTAAGGACAAAATGACTTTTATTGTCTAACTCTGACCACCACCGCACTTTCACAGACAGACAGACTATTGATTATCCATCACTGTTCCAGAGAACATACAATTACAGATCACTTTAGATAAAACAGGCACAGACACAGACCACATAACTCCTCCAATTGAGGTCACTAGCTGTCATATCCACTCCTGTTGAAAGGAACTCTACATGTTTCACACAAGAGGAGGAAAAGGAAGAATGACATGGAAGAGGAGATGGGATATAAGGGTCTAGACACGGTCGTGCCCTCTTAAGAGGATGACGAAATGTAGCCCAGAGAAAAGGCAGAAAGAGAATGTCGGGGAACTGGGTGAAATGACAATTCACAAAAGAAAGAGAAAAGATTGAAAATTAAGCTTTCAGAGAAGAGCATTAATATTAATTGCATAAGGAAATGAAGGGGGAGGAAGAATGAAGGTGTGACCTGCTGAGAAGATGAGTTTGTGGGGATCATGCATGTCTATTATTTTCTCCCCTTCCTAGCCAAGCCCCCGTATGATCACCATGGAAGGACAGATTAGATCTCACTGACAATCAATAATCCAGAGTGAATGTCAGAGGCAGAGAAAGGATGAGGAAGGACAAGGAAAGAGAAGATGAGTTTGAATAATAGAATGTGAGGTGTGATCAGGCTTGAGCAAACCAGGGAACAGAAAAAACCAGTGAGTGCCAGCAAAACAATGCTGTGTTATAAACAATGTGATACTAATTACACACTGAAATTAAAATTAAAAGCTGACTTTTTTACAATGCACAGCTATACTGTTCTTTGCATTTTTCATTGCAAAATGATAGAAGTAGCAGAAAACAGCAGGTGAAACCAAGGATTCTGAGTAAGGTTAAAATTAGCTCAAGACTCGTAACTTTAACACAAATGCAAATGTGCATGTGATTTCTTTGTGTGTGTGTGTGTGTGTGTGTATGTGTGTGTGTGTGTGTGTGTGTGTGTGTGTGTGTGTGTGTGTGTGTTTGTGTTTGTGTGTTTGTAGAAAAATGAAGCTTAGTTTGTTTGGCACAACAGAGCATGCAGACAATAATTTTGCTTGCTTAAGCTGCTGGACAGAACAGGTTTAAAAAAAAAAGAAAAAGACATGAAGCTTAGGTGTAAGTTAAGCAATGAAGACCTGTTTTCACTCCTGTCTGCTTTCTTGGGTATTTGGTTGCTAGTTTATTCTTCACATTACTTCTGCTTGTCCATGCTGTCAAACTCAAAGCTGACGTCATTGCTCTAGTCCAAATGGCTTTCTGTCCACGCACTTCAAGCCAATCAGTCTCCACTTTGCATACTTTAAATCTCACTGCTTACCTGTCATTCTTCTTGCAGATGCAGACTCATTTGTGCAACCCACCTCCTCCCCATCTCCACCTCATCCAAATCACTCAGTGCGTCAGTCCAAGCCTCCATGTTTATCTTCACCACCACCACCACCACCGGCGTCTAGACTCCGGGGCATCCTGCCCTAATCGCTGGACTTCCGTTCTGATTTGATGGGCCACTGGAGTCTAACTGCCAAATAGATTTATTGAATTCTGTATATCAATGAATAATGTTCAACTTTTCCAAACAATCTCTCCTTATTGAAATGTAGTTAAAGTCATAAAACTGCCTATTTGAACTCAAATCATTATCTTTCCCTACTCCTAACCAATTATTGTTTTAATACTTGGCCTTGTCCACCTCCAAATATGGAAACACTCATATGTGTTATTTTTGTAAACACACTGTTTTGTTGTTTGAGAGTCACAGCAACTGACTTGCTATGTTGTTGAGGTAAAAGGGCTTATTGTATGTGTCTCCATAACGGGACCTATTATGCTCATTTCCAGTTCCGTATTATTACACTTGACCCCACTGGGGTAACTTCGCCTCATTCATACTTTTAAATAAACTCATTTATCTGATACTGGACCTTTCTGCTGTTCTTTAGTTCATCCTCTGCCTGAAACAATCCTTTCATTCCTCTCATTAAGCAAACCTTCTTCTAACTGGCTGCTTCTTGCAAAAAAGAAAAAAAGACAGCAGGTGTTTTGTTTACAGACAGAGCTGAAAGCACAGTGGCCCCACAGGATATCTGTTCTCAGGGACATCATACAGATCCAAAACTAGAAGAAAATTAAAAGAATTAGAAGCAGTTTGAAACCTGGCCTGATCTCATTATTTGAAACTTTGACCATATGAGGTTCCTTGTAAACAAGAAACAAAAAGGTTACTTTTTAACTGTCATGAACCATACATGGAATACAATATATTGCCAAAAGTGTTCACTCACCCATCCAAATAATTTAATTCAGGTGTTCCAATCACTTCCATGGCCACAGTTGTGTAAAACCAAGGACCTAGGCATGCAGACTGCTTCTACAAACATTTGTGAAAGAGAGGGTCGCTCCCACTTTGATAGGATGCCACCTGTGCAATAAGTCCAGTTGGGAAATTTCCTCACTAAATATTCCACAGTCAGCTGTTAGTGGTATTACAACAAAGTTTGGTGGAATGGGGATTGTGGTGTGGGGTTGTTAAGGAGTTGGGCTTGGACCCTTACTTCCAGTGAAAGGAACTCTCAATGCTTCAGCATACCAAGACATTTTGGACAATTTTATACTCCCAACTTTGTGGGAACAGTTTGGGGATGGCCCCTTCCTGTTCCAACATGACTGCACACCAGTGCGCAAAACAAGGTCCACAAAGACAAGTGAATATGTTTGGCTATATAGTGTATAAATATGGAAACTGTGCAGATGCAAAAGGGATTGCTTGAATTAATTGAAAGGTACATAAACTCTCCCTACTAGATGTCAGTAGATTGCAGATTGCATTCAAACAAATTCTGTTTTCTTACCTCTCCCAGTTCAAGTGCATAATATTAGCTACGGTGGCTGTTGTAGGACAAACAACTCTGGCTGCTGTTCATCTGTAGTGAATGTAGGCTGTCAGTCCACTGTTTACCTCAGCTGTCAGTATGCCAGCTGTCTACGTCAACTTACTCTGGCTGTAAATCTTTGTGAAAGGAGTCCGATATGAGTCGATGAGTCAGTGAAGCTCACTTCTGTTCGATGGCAGCGATACTGAGGTCAGTTGTTGAGAATATGCTGAACTTTTCTGCTGTTTTTGGTGTTAGCTACTGTTAGGCATTGTTAGTGAAACTTTCTTTGGAATGGATCTAACATTGTTAGACTTGGACACTTAGTGAATAAACTCTCATACAACGTAAGTACAATGTAATCAAACTTTTTATCAGAGGGAAAGTGTTTTTTTTTAGTACACGTGAGCCTAAAAGTAGCTGGCATAATGTTAGCTTAATGTTGTTATTTAGTTATTGTCAGCTGTCCGGAGACGGGAGGGTCGCATGTCTAATCTGCTGACAGTAAGCAACTGCGACAATATCAGGAATAAATAAGCATGTTTATGCACGTTTTTGTGTGTTAGAGCCTGACTTCAGATAATGAGATGAGGCTTGAGGTGAGGAGGAAGAGGATGAGGTGGAAATGAGGGACGAGCGACAGCAGTGGTGGAGGAGGAAAAAGACGTAATGAGAAAGAGATGATGACAATATACATGAACAAATGTTAAATGGTCAGTTTGAAAAAGCTATTTGTGCTCTTTAAATTGAAATTAACTTAGAAGGATGTCAGTCTCTAGCCACATAACATAAAACGCAACTAGGCGGAACAGCCTCCAACGTGGTGGCTTCCACAAACTGGCACCTGCTCCTGTGAATTTTTAATGGATTAACTGTAAGTTTACGAGAACACATCAGTGCGTCGGAAGACATAATTACACATTAATCAATGTATACAGTACCAGTCAAAAGTTTGGAATTTTAACTGGTACTGTATTTATGGGTACAGCATTCTTATTTCTATTATTTAACCTAAAAAAAATTACTTACTGTACCTTTATATACACAAAAATATCATCTGAATCATTAACATTTTTTCAGTAAAAAACCCAGTGTATATTAACAGCTCAGCACTGAATGGCAGATGGACCCAGCAAGGAACAAAAGGGTGTAATATTAATACTATACTGCATTGTCACTGTTCTGCTCATCTATTTCATCAAGCTTGTGTGAGTATGGAGTGGTTGGATTTGGCTGACAGAGACCTGGCTGGCATGCAAGGAAACTACCCAGCAACTGCCTTCACATTTTGAATGAGACTATGCTAAATCCTAATTCATACACAGAAGCATACAACATCTTCAGTATCTTTTAAATACTGAAACTGAAGCACCTTTTGCATCTACGTCACCTGTATACTCTATGTATATGTAACTTTTACCGTATCCCACATAGACAGTCTACGTAGGCATCCACTTACATAATGAATCTATAATGTAATCATCACAGGGTATCAATGATTTTCCACTGAAGCCTCAAGTGCCATATCGACAACCTGTATCAGTATTTATGTACATATATCTTGTTTGTAAAATACTGAATTATTATCCAACAAGGCAGTCTAGAGACTACTGAGATAACATAGATCAATCTGTCTACTCACAGCCATTTGACTGTAATCATTCACAATGCATGAAAGCCTTTGAAAAATGTAATCAAATTAACCTCATTAGGACTTCGAAATGAATCAAGGGAAATTGAACAAGGCACCAAAAATTACACGAAATGCTCAGAGAGAGCAAAACATAGTATATATTTTCAAATCCACATGACAGTAGCAGTGATATCCCCAGGCAGACATGATGATATAATAATAATATTATAACTGAAACTCAATCAGTCAAAAGACTTCACACAATTCACTGTTTCAGATGCTTCAGTGAGAGACCGTTTGTCAAACACGCATTCGTCCTTTGAGTGCCACAGGAAAGAATCCAAAATAATGATGGAAATGAAATGACATAACTTCTGAGCTAAGAACATAATTGGCTTCTTAAATATGCAGTGTTTATTTACAGCTGTTCCCCTGAGTGGCAAAACATTCTCAGTAACTGGATTAACGGATGCTTGGGTGCAAAAAAATAAATAAATCAAAGCTCTGAAAAACTCAATTTCCTCCTCAACTTACAACCATGTCCTTTATAAAGCCAGCAGGAAATTAGTCATTTAACAGGTTATCACAAAACAACGACTGCATTAATTTCAATATCAAAATATTATCTTTTCATTTAAAGAGCAGTTTAAGCCGATCACTGGAACCAAGAGCTATAAGCCAGATGGTGTGCTAATGAACTCTAAAGTGGTTCAAGCAATGAGACTAATAGGTTTTCTCATTATTATAGTTAGTTTTTTTTCCTAATTTGAAATCAAATAAGCAATTTAAACAAGCAAAATGCAGGATAGCAGTAGTTTCCAGTTCACACATACCTTCAGTGATAGCCTGAAAGGCTGTCCGGCAGGGATTCACCAAACTCTGCCTGCTGATCATACAGAAATCAGCTCTTTGTACTCCCACAAGATTACTCCATATGGAGATGATGATCATCTGAAAGAGTTAAAACCTCCTAGAGTGATGCAAATGGAGTCTGTGCACAAGTTGCCACTCATACATACACAGACCAACCGCACTTATTTGTGATTGTCATGTGGTCTGTAAATCAATGCAGTGCACTCACACTGTGGTCTGGGTTCAGTACTCAATACATTATTGAGTGTCCTTAAAGCTTTCCTGTCACACAGCCTCGCTTTTGCTTGTGTATGTCAGTGCTCATGAACCTTCACCACATATTAGAGAGGAAACGTCAGAGCATTGTCGCGTAGCCATAATAACCAGTAACACACAATGTACAAGCACACGCTATTTTGCATAAATAAACACAAAGGTTATTGAACACCGTGGGATTTGCAAACAAAGAGGTGAATAAATGACTATTGTGAGCATTAGTTGATAATCTGCTGTACACCATCCCTGAATCCACTCAGAGATACCAGGATGAGGGGATAAAAGATGATAAAGAGGAGGGGGAAAAGGGAAGGAAATAGGCTTATTCCTTAAGGAGTGGAGAGCTGGGGGGGGGGTTAAAAGTTAACTCTCTGCAGAAGCTAAGCGGTAAACAGAGAGAGAGAGACAAAAGAGCACAGTGTAGCTAAAAGGAAAATGTGCCAATGAAATTGGTGCTGAGATAGACAGATAGAGGATGGAAACTCCAGACAGGGAGTTACTTTGCAAACGGCATGAATGATTAGAAACTCAGCAGCAGAGGTGGTGATAGTGTTAACACTTCTGTCTGCCAACTGAAATGTAACTCAGAGCTTTGAAGTTTTTAAAGTTTGTTGAACTGCTATGTGATGTGATCCAGGAGGTTTCCTCTAATCTTTTCTGGAGGGTAGGGAAATGAAAGAAAGAAAGAAAGAAAGAAAGAAAGAAAGAAAGAAAGAAAGAAAGAAAGAAAGAAAGAAAGAAAGGCCAATAGACAGTGCAAAGGCTGCAGCAGGGGGCCACACAAAGAGGCTCAGGCAATACCTCTAAGACAAGTGAGTGGAGAATTGCAGCAGCGCCACTGGCAAAAACAATCAGACAGAGCCATGAAATTACTCTCCTATTTTTTCTTTTGCACATTAGTGACAAGAAACAGAGCATATAAACCTTTGCCAGCTTTTTTCATCCTTTTAAAGTGTGCCGTTTGACTTTTAAAAAGACGCAAGAAGACCAAGGTTTTCGTCAGCAGTCGCAGCCAGTGTCTCCTCTGTGGGAACCTGAGCTTTCTGTGTGCACAGTACCGCAGGCCTCGCTTGGCAGAAGCCCTCTTAGAACTTGCTTGATTTCTGTATAGAAACATGACAAATTAACTCACACCTGGGGGCACTCGCCCATTCTCCAGTCTCTGTATCCAGTCCTTGTAGTCCCACCTGTCTCTGCACCATGTTGTGCTGATTGGGGGTCTGTCTCTCACAGCTTAATTGCCATGTTATCAGCTCCACTCCGGCACTGCCACTTCGCCTAGGCCTTTCAGTCAGGTGGACATGCCAATTATCGCTTCCCTACACACACACTCGTTCTTGCTCACTCACATGGTTTCAGCAGCAGCTGATACAAAGTGGGCTGTTTGGAATAAAAAAGGGAAGAGAATCAAAGCTCTTTGGAGCCTCAGTATACACATGCAGAAAAATACGCACACCAATACTCATAAAGTCTCAGCAGGAGCTTCTTGTCTGGGCCAAATATCCCTGGGGTACCTTTCTACTTCCTTCACTCTTAATCCTTTACTCTAAAACACACAGCGTGTACCTATTTCTTTTCTTGCCTTCAACAGTTCAACAGTTTTAAATTGCGTGTATTCCCTTTCTTTCCTTTCTGGGAAGAAATTGACACCAATGTCATGTCCTGAGATTGGAAACAGATGGAAATGGCTCTCCTTCCCCTACCAGCAGCTCTAAAAGCTAAAAGCAAAAATGAAAGCAAAGTTGTGGTGTTGTATTCCCATTTTCAAGCTGTATACTATTGCACAGAATAAACAATCAGTTTTATGACATCTGGATTAGTGGTTCTGTGAAGTCGTACTGACAGACAAACACACACATGCACAGACACAAACTGCAATTATCACATATGCTTTGGTGGAGGAAATAAAACCGTTGAAGATCGAGTCTATGATGAAAATCATCATTTACTGTGACCCTCCCTGAAACTGAGAAATACAGTGTAATTGAACAGGCTGAAATCCATAGCTACAATAGTAATAATTTCTTGAAAACAAACCAAATTCTTTGCTGTCATGCTCTGAGTGTTGGTAGTGTTGCAGAATTGCTAGTATTCTGCAAGATTAGTTTTGTTTCACCTGTCCCATAGACCAGGGTGCCTTTGCCTGCCTGCACATCCTGCATTGCTACTAGTCATACTAGTGCATCTCAAAAAGTTAAAATGTCATGAAATTATGTTTTGTGTGTGTGTGTGTGTGTGTGTGTGTGTTCAATTTAATTCAAAAAGGTAAATTTTAGTACATTTTATATTCATTACAGGTAAACTGAAATACTTCAAGTCTGTTTTTTGTTTTTTGTTTTTATTATGGCTTATAAGTTGTGAAAATCACAAATCCAGTAGCTTGTATTATTTGAATATTTCCTAAGATCAATCTAAAAAAGGACTGACAATTTAGAAATGTCTAACCTCTGAAAAGCACTTGTTGTTGATTTATACACTCAGCATTTGTTTGGGGCTCCTTTACCGTGAATTACTGTATCAGTGTGGTGTGACATAGAGGCTATCAGCTTGTGGTACTGCTGAGTTGTTATTAAATCCAAGGTTGCTATGACAGGGACCTTCATCTCATCTGGATTTTTGGATCAGGTGCTTCTCATCTTCCTCTTGGCAATATCCCATATAGTAGATACTCAGTGGTGCTAGCTAACCAATCAAGCACAGTAATAGCATGCAGCAGTAACAAACAATTTTAGTTTTGGCATTGAAGGCAGGTGCTAATAACTACTGGAAAATGATGTTGGCATCGCCATAAAGCTTGTCAGCGGATGGAAGTATGAAGTGCTCTAAAATTTCCTGGCAGACAGCTGCATTGCTTTGGACTAGATTAAACATTGTAGACCAATCACTACCAACACCAGCAGATGACATGGCAGCCCAAATAATCACAGACTGTGGAAACTTCAGACTAACTTCAGACACCTTGGATTCTGTGTCTCTCCACTCTTCCTCCAGACTCTCAGAGCTCATGTTCCAAATGAAATGTAAAATTGACTTTCATCTGTAAAAAAAATTTTGGACCACCAAGCAATAGTCCAGTTCTTTGTGTCCTTAGCCCGGGTAAGACTTTGTCTCTGGTTCAGGAGTGGTTTGATTTTAAGAATGTGCCTGCTGAAGCCCACTCCTTGTGACACTCTCCCAAGTTCTTTACATTCTTTTCAATGATGTGGTGATGATCGTCATCTGGTCATCCCTGTGATTGTAATTGCATGCACTGAGCTACACTGATGGACAGTAAATGAGGTATATAGTATTTATACTGTTTGAACAATAATTTTGCTCAAACTCATAATTAAATATTCTAATAATTTGAGAGATTGGATTTTTTATTTCTTTGAGCTATAAGCCATAATCACCAAAATGAAAACAAAACTAGGCTTTTATTTTACACGTAATAAATATAGAATCAACTAAAGTTTACCTTTTTGATTTAAATTAGTATAATAATTTTTCTTGATATTAAATTTTTTTATTTTTTTTAGATCCACTAATAGATGGCCTCTAAAGAAAGTAGGTATGGCCCAATCCAGAATTTTCCTGTTCCCATCCAACTCTGCTATCTTGGCTGTGGGTATCTATCAATGCCAAGTCTATTGCCAGTGTTAAATTAAGAATTTATGTCCCTAAAAAAAAAAAGAAGAAAAAAAAGAGGAAGAAACTGAGAATTATTCTTTTATGAGTAAGAAAACAGCAAACATGATTTAAACAGCTTTTGTGACTTATATAAATAAAAACAGACAAAGTAAATAAAAATATCTACTGGTGTTATTCATGTAATTTATTTGCACTTGTCTTATTCTGGATCAAAGTGAGTGTCATTAGGCTGCAAACTGCTGTCATTTACAGTCACAGTAGTTTCTCCCTTTTCCTCCTCACACACAGGTGTGCAGCTGACGGCAGACAGTGACATGATATTTAATGGTGTTGACAGCAACACATTATGCTACCATAAATGTATCGGTGTAGCTGTGTGACATCCCTCCACATTACCATCCTTCTGCTTCCATGCTACATTAGCTCTGCTGCTAGCTGCAGTTGTTTGGCAAAGTAAACACAGAACACAGAAAAACACTAGGGGTAAACAAAGCAATGGTAAAGACCCCTAGATGAAATGAGTCTGAGTGAGAGGGACACAATGCAAAAGTCCAAGGAGACGAAGAGAGCACTGGCTCTAACCAACTATCAGGTAAGAGGTCAAACTGAGATTTGCTGGTACTTTTCAGCACACCCATAGGTGTTGTTTCACTAATGTCACTAATGTCACACTTTCGCACTAATTTTTTACCATTACTTAATATCGTTTTATTTCTTAGGAACTTGGCTCTGTGCCTTCCTTCTTTATTGGGTGTGGGAAAATCCTGTTCCCAAATACACCACAAAGCTCCATAAATAACAGGTTTTCAAACACTATCAGCTCTCTATTGATAACTCCCCTAATGTTGACTTCTAATGATGCCAGATGTTTTATAGAGAAGCAGAAACTGCTGTGGGCTCATCTCAGAAACCCACCAATTAATCACCCCCGTGTGTGCGTACATGCTTGTTAAACGCCGACACTAGTACTTCTTGGTCGGAAGTGCTACAGCTACTGTCTCAGAGGTTTCAGTAATTGTGTTCTAACACTGCAGTGCCAAACCAGCTCTACTCTACTCTTGTATTTCACTGAACCATTTCCATATTATTGCACAGCTACTCAGATGTCACAGACACACACACATACACACACACACACACATAGATACGCACACATAAATGAAAACACACTAATTAGTCCACAGATACATCATGTTAACAACGGGGCATAAGTAGCACATGCATGGGCAACCCATTTTTACTTTTTTCTTGCTATATCTCCCAGACATACACACATACAGTAGCCCCGTCTCTGTGCCATTGCATCCATTCATAATCATGCACTGGCTGATTGTCTACCATTTTCACTTTAGATGAGACGGGACAAGAGAGGAGAGTTTTATTATCCAGCCCTTAATTATATCACTTTCTGTCAAATCAGTGCACATCAAGCCCATTGCACATGATATCCCTACATATACTGGCTGTGCTTTTCTCTTTCTGTCAGTCATTAAATTGAAATCCTTTTTTTCAAATATTCCAAAGATCTGTTTCATCTCGTCATTCATTTTGAAAATCTGCTGAATTTCTTACAAGAATAATACATGACTTGTGTCAGTTTTTCTTTCCAGCATCGTTCCAGACTCGATCACTCGGCCCATCAGCGCAAACGTGCACTGCACACACAAGAGAAAAAACAAACAAATAAAAACAAACAAAAAAAGGCAATACTGCACGTACAATACCCAGCATAACTATAGCTATATGGCTAAAAGTCATGTGTGTGCATTTGTGTGTGTCTGTTTCTATGAAGATCCAAAGCTTGCAGAGCACCAGTGACCTGATATGTAGGGCGAGACCGACACACTGGGATGACAGCTTAGAGCCCGCCCCCACTAACTCTGACTGACAGCGCTGTAACCTCGGCTGCCTCCCACGACAATAGTTTGGTCTTGGTTCCACTTTAACGTCTGTCATTCCTAGTTTGATACAACAGCTATTTCCCGAGCAAAATTCTATAAAAACATCATAACACAACTGAAGGACAAGACCGCATGAAGAGGAATGAGGGGAAATAGATGTTCTGAGGGAGATATACTTGGACTCTGACAAACTGATTGGTGTTTATTCCCTTAAGCAACTGTAAAGCGCTGCAACAGTCTTACATTGCTCTAAGTGCTTGTACAGAGTAAAAAAAACTAGCATAGTCTATATATATCGCTACAGGGTTTTTCTGTCTTTTAGTCTAACAGCTGTTATGACCAATACAGCACTTAGGTAATCACTTTCAGCTGCCTCTATCTATAACTCTTTTGAGACAAATCCATCCTAATCTCAGGATAAGGTACAACTGCCGCATGTCTCAGTGGATTCAACTAAATCAGGTCAAAAGGGTGCAAATACTTAAAGCGCATTATTATACACAAAGAGTGGTGCGCTAAAGGCAGTGTTTCCACCTGTTTGATGCAAATGACCAAAGTAAAGGATTAAAACAACTACAAATTAATAGAGAACCAGGGGAAAAGTGAAAATAATATAAAGGAGAATGTAAGAAGAGCAGATTAAAATATTTTTTTGTAGCACATGTTCTGTATGAGGGATTGACTTTGGCATAATAGCCCCAATCTCTTTTTGAAAATGAATCACTTAATAGGAAGTCAAGAAGGGCACGCAAGAGGAAGTGGGTTACATTTAAGCTAAAATTAAAGAATCTCTTCTTTTCAGCCTCTGGAAATCTTCTAGGGCTGGAACATTAAAGTCAGTTCTTATTTGTGACTTAATTGTAGAAAATTGAATCACATGTACAGGGACAGTATGTGTATATGAACAGTTTAATATGAGATTCTGTTTGTATGTACAGGGGTTGGACAATGAAACTGAAACACCTGTCATTTTAGTGTGGGAGGTTTCATGGCTAAATTGGACCAGCCTGGTGACCAATCTTCATTAATTGCACATTGCACCAGTAAGAGCAGAGTGTGAAGGTTCAATAAGCAGGGTAAGAGCACAGTTTTGCTGAAAATATTGCAATGCACACAACATTATGGGTGACATACCAGAGTTCAAAATAGGACAAATTGTTGGTGCACGTCTTGCTGGCGCATCTGTGACCAAGACAGCAAGTCTTTGTGATGTATCAAGAGCCACGGTATCCAGGGTAATGTCAGCATACCACCAAGAAGGACGAACCACATCCAACAGGATTAACTGTGGACGCAAGAAGAAGCTGTCTGAAAGGGATGTTGGGGTGCTAACCCGGATTGTATCCAAAAAACATAAAACCACGGCTGCCCAAATCATGGCAGAACTAAATGTGCACCTCAACTCTCCTGTTTCCACCAAAACTGTCTGTCGGGAGCTCCACAGGGTCAATATACATGGCTGGGCTGCTATAGCCAAACCTTTGGTCACTCGTGCAAATGCCAAACATCGGTTTCAATGGTGCAAGGAGCGCAAATCTTGGGCTGTGGACAATGTGAAACATGTATTTTCTCTGATGAGTCCACCTTTACTGTTTTCCCCACAACCGGGAGAGTTACGGTGTGGAGCAGCCCCAAAGAAGCGTACCACCCAGACTGTTGCATGCCCAGAGTGAAGCATGGGGGTGGATCAGTGATGGTTTGGGCTGCCATATCATGGCATTCCCTTGGCCCAATACTTGTGCTAGATGGGCACGTCACTGCCAAGGACTACCGAACCATTCTGGAGGACCATGTGCATCCAATGGTTCAAACACTGTATCCTGAAGGCAGTGCCATGTATCAGGATGACAATGCACCAATACACACAGCAAGACTGGTGAAAGATTGGTTTGATGAACATGAAAGTGAAGTTCAACATCTCCCATGGCCTGCACAGTCACCAGATCTAAATATTATTGAGCCACTTTGGGGTGTTTTGGAGGAGCGAGTCAGGAAACGTTTTCCTCCACCAGCATCACGTCGTGACCTGGCCACTATCCTGCAAGAAGAATGGCTTAAAATCCCTCTGACCACTGTGCAGGACTTGTATATGTCATTCCCAAGACGAATTGACGCTGTATTGGCCGCAAAAGGAGGCCCTACACCATACTAATAAATTATTGTGGTCTAAAACCAGGTGTTTCAGTTTCATTGTCCAACCCCTGTATATCAGTGTAGTTTGAGCGTGTTATAAATATCTGTAATATGTACTTGCCATGGTCTGAAGCACTTTTCGATAGTGCCATATGGCTTTTCCATCAGCCAGAGCTTCCCTTGGGTTTGCTGAGCACGGGAGTGAAAAAAGGAAAAGTTTGTGAAGTGAATTTGTAACATGTTCAATGAGCATGCACAGAATTGTTGGACTGATGTGACTGGGGAGGGGCTTCTTTTTAATGCAACATCAGAGAGACACCATCGGGGAGAGAGAAGAGCCAGATAGGAATTTTTTTTTTTTTTTTTTTTTTAAAACAAGGATGAAAAAGAAGTGGGAATTAAGTGCATTTGAGTAAGATAGATTGAGACCATACAAAAATATCAAATTAAACACAATGTGTGTGAGGAAAATGAGCACACTATAAAGCATACTACTTGGCCTAAAGAGAGTCACTGTGCGTTGAGTTGCATTTAAACAGCTCTTCCTCCCCACCTTGGCTGACACTTGGCTGCCTATTGACATGGTAAATTGAGGCCCCATTCGAGCAGCACCGTGACAGCCAGAGGAGGCTATAGACCCTGCCAGTGCTGTATATTCAAAGGAACTTTGTAATAATACAGATCAGGGAACAGAGCAGGGAGGGGAGAGAGAGAAAGGCAGTGGAATATGGACAGAAGGAAAAAGGAGGAACACAACATAAGGTGGGCCGTATGGAGGTAGGGCGATTAAAAAGCGTGATTTATAGGCTGGAGCTGAAAGGGGGGAGCAGAGAGAGAAAGAGAGGGAACAGCTAAGTGTCTGATAAGAGGGGAAGATGGAACGCAAAATTGATTTCTATTTTTGGAGGAGGTACAGGAGGAATGAGATTTAAACTTGTTCAATTTCAAAGTCACGCAAACACATAGTTCAGTAGCTTAATAAACACACATAAATTCATGTAGAAAACTCATGCAGACATAACCTGCCACACATCACGCTACTAGATTATTAGGAGTAATGTAATTGCTTTTCGAGTGGATGAATGTGACTTGTGCTCCTGACCATACAAGGCGGTATACATTGTTAGGGTGTAGCTGGAGCCATCAGCCATTTGGTGTAATGGGCAATCTGCTCCACGGGCTTCACTGACCCCTAGCATTTGGTGGGAGGAGGAGGCCAACCTATTAACAAAGAGTAAAAAGCTCCAAGCATACCCTATCACACAAGGCCACACTTAATTAGGCTGTTTGTTTAGCAGACTCTAATGGGAGAGTTAGTGACTGAGGGAAAGAGGTTGACTGCTCTCCTTGAAACTGCAGGCTGAAAGACATCTGGCCAAGGATGAGGCTGAGGACACAAAGATATTAGTGGAACATGGCCTCTTGTTTGCTGCTATCTCATTTTCTCAGGACCAATGGTAATGATGGAGAGCAGAAATAAACAATAATGCGAGTCATTATAACTGAACTACCATAATAATGGGCAAAAATAAAACTACACAGACGCTTAATCACAACAGTCAAAATTCAGTAATTAAACTGATCAAGTATGCGAGTGAGGAAAAAATACAGTGAGGAGTATTAAGTTGGTAAGTAACAACAGAGTGATACATGCGGGATCCAACCAGTGTATGAAATTATAGCTAATTAGTGCAATCCTTCAAAAAAAATTACATCTCTCTTTTTCTTTCGTCCCCACACCCTTTCAGCTCCTCTCCCCTTGATCCTTCTCTGTGTGCAGAAGGCTAATTAAAATACAGAAATTGGATATGGGCCTGTGCGCACTTTAATTCAGCAAGAGAAAAGAGAAAGGAGGTGGTGAGGAGGAGGGAGAGGTGGGAGAAAAGTTGGACCCAGGACAAGGATTCAGGAAAGGTGAAGCCTTGTCATTTGGAGAAGTATTACAGGGCTGGCATTGGTAGCAATGAGGGCGCAGGGCAGACTTGGTGAAAACAGTTGAGGTGTGACGCCTCAGAACAGAATCAAAAATCCACTGCACTCTGCTCTTGTTAATCCGCTGCTTATTTGCCCTGAAGCAGGCTTCTCCTTTTTTACCCTTTCATCAATCTGTGTAGGATTAGAGCAGAAATGTTTATCCGCTGAACCATACTGTGTCCATCTAAGTTCTACACGCTGGGTCAGAGGTTAAAGCAGTAGGCGGTCAGTCTCACAGGGCCACTAAAGAAAACATTACATCATTATCTCAGAAAATGTTTTCCAACCAACAACAATGTTCTAATGGTTATCTGAGTTTGATCTAAACTTCCTATTGTATTACTAATATAAGTGAAGTGTCCTGACCCTGAGGTATTGCACATGAGTTACTACATGAGTTGTGCAGCCGTGCACCTTTGGGTAATAAACAACAAGATGATAAACTTTTCTAACTCACCAGAGCACCAGAAGGACAAACAATTTACATATTACAGTAAGCCAAGAGGACTACACTTACCTAAAATTGCACTAAATTAATGAGTACACATTAGTGACTACTTTATTAATTACACTTCCTCTATTGATCAGCCAATCACATGGCAACAACTCAATACATTTAGCCCATAGACATGATCAAGATGACCTGCTGAAGTTCAAACTGAGCATCAGAATGAGGAAGAAAGGTGATTTAAGTGTCTTTGAATGTGGCATGGTTGTAGGTGAGGATTTCAGAAACTGCTGATCTACTGGGATTTTCCCACACAACCATCTCTAAAGTTCACAGAGAATGGTCTGAAAAAGAGAAAATATATTCAGTGAGCAGCAGTTCCCTGGGTGAAAATGTCAGGTTGATGTCAGAGGTCAGAGGAGAATGAGCAGACTGCTTCAAGCTCATTAAAACCAAGGTATGCAGAAAGTATGCATCTCTGAATGCACAGCGCATCGAACCTTGAAGCTGACGGGCTACAGCAGCAGAAGATCTGAACAGGTGTCAGCTAAGAACATGAAAACTGAGGTTGTGATTCACACAGGCTTGCCAAAATTGGACAAGACTCAAAAAATGTCTCCTGGTCTGATGAGTCTGCATTTCTGCTGTGATATTCCAATGGTAGGGTCAGCATTTGGTGCAAATATCATGAAAGGATCCATCCTGCCTTGTATCAGTGGTTCAGACAGTGGTGTGTAATGGTGTAATATTTTCTCGTAACACTTTGAGACTCTTAGTACCTGAGCATCACTTAAACACCACAGTCTACCTGAGTATTGCTGCTGACCATGCTCATCCCTTTATTACCACAGTGTGCCCATCTTCTGATGGCTGCTTCAAGCAGGAAAACATGCCGTGTCACAAAGTTAAAATATCTCAAACTGGATTCAAATGATCTCCACAGTCACCAGATCTCAATCCAATATAGCACATTTGGGATGTGGTGGAAGAGGAAATTTACATTATAGATGTGCGGCTTACAAATCTGCAGCAGCTGTGTGACGCTATGATGTCAATATGGCCCATTCCCCGAGGAATGGTTCCAGCACTTTGTTGAATCTGTGCCATGAAGAATAAAACTAGTTCTGAAGGCAAAAGGGGGTCAAAGCCAGTACTTGCAAGGTGTAACCAATATGCCCATCACCACACTGTGAAAGTGTCATGAGCTGCTGCTGTGCTCTTATGTGCATGCCACAACACAATTAGGTCTTCGGTTTCTTGGTTTGGGACATTTAGGAGCACTTGGGGGACAAGCCCATCTTTGCTGTTACAGAAATTGTTTGTGGATTTCTATTTGGGATTTCTTAGCCAAAGAAGCTGAAGTTGTCATCAAGTATGTTATAAAGCCTGTGGTTTTGCCCATAAGTTATTCTCACCATGTTGAGATCTGGAGAAGCAGAAACATCATTATGAAGGGGCAAGAAACTTAAAGAGGAATTAAAATTATTTTGCACAAGTTTTTTTTGTGTGTCTGTGTGTGAAAGTTCAAATGTTGCACAAGGTAATCCGAGGAGAACTCTTTCAAATAGTCATATAGGTTTAGCTACACTTATTTAGAGGAGGGGTGAAAAAGACAAACTATAATGTAATCAGCCAAGCTGTCTATCATAAACACACATTGCTATGTGCAGATTTAATCATTCAGCAAGTATTCTCTTGACTGAGCTAAAACATCATGACTTGAAAAATGATGGCCAAAGCTATGAGGAACTAATAACAGTAATATATCTTTTAGCTTATGAAACACTTTTTGAGAAGTTCTCGGGGTTCTTGTTAATGTATTTTGAGAATTCCAGTTACTGTACAGGATTATACAAACACATCCCCCTCCTTCTCTATCCCTCTGTCCATTTTGTCGTTATTCCACTCTGTGAGTCTAAAATTCACATGCTCATTCCAGGTGCAGCTGCAGGGCAGAGTTGATGATGGATGACTGGACTGCGTGTGTTTGTGCATGTGTGTGTTAAAGAGGATTCTCCATGCATTATATTGAGTGGAACCCCCCCCTGCTGTGAGGAAGCATGGGATGATGATGGACAAGGGAAAGAGGTTAACAGCTTGCATGCTCCCTGACAAGCATAAACACATAAAATTGCTGTATAACCTCTCCATGCCACTGTAGCTGAGAGGGTTAGCACACCATTACCATATTACCTAACTGCAGAGACCCAGCACACATTTGGCTCCAGCACCAAATGCACCAAATGGATGTGCTCTCCAGCAGGCGATACAGCACACACCAGGAAAATCACAAAGTTTGTTATTTAAAGCTAACACTTCTCCTGCCCCGCTCCCCCACCCACAGGGGTGGTGGCTCCCCTTATGTGTCATCTGCATATTCACGCATGCAGACATTAACACATGCACTGACAAAAGCACATAAGCATATTCATATACAAACATACAGACAGGAATCGTGTGGTACAGCAGTACTGTCCCAGTGGAAAGGAGCAGTTCATTTAAAATAGAACAAGCAAACAGTGGTGTGACCTGATCAGAAGAAAAGCTACACATGTGTGCTTTGGGGCTTTTGAGGAAAGGGTTAACCATGGTCTGGAAGAATAACATCACTATAGATCATTTAAGAACATGTATGTAGTCGTTTTCAGAGACATTTAAGAAAAAGAATGCTGTAGTATCTCGGTCTATTTGAAGACATGTACAGTATCTGCATTTCTCATGTTTTAGCCCATCCTACTGTAAGTTTCCATTGTGAACATAGCAAACAGCAGCTATCAGCCTTCCTTTGGCAGGCTTTCTACCAACATGTCCAAAGTGAGACACAAATAAATGTGTTGTTTATAGATTCAGATCCAGCTGTGTGCTTGTCTCCATGTGAAGCTGTCAGGTTGATGGTGAGCATGGCTTTTGGCTTTTTTTTTTTTTTTTGTATGTTTGTTTTTTTGTCCAAGAATGTTGTGCTTACAGTATGGTTAGCTATATTACGGATGGATGGAAACCATGCTGGAATTCTCTGCACTGTCCCAAAATCTTTGGATGTCCTGCTGCTGAGCTTGGCCAGGCTTGCCTCTTGGAAAACACACACTGGGTTTCCACCCCCCCCCCCTCCCTTTTCTGTTTCTCATGTGAACATGGGATGCAGCACGCTGTCCTCTCCTCTGACAATAAATAAATAAATAAATAAATCCCTGCTCCTAAACAATGAGCACTGGATGGCACAGTGGCCCACTTGGATCATTTGTGTGGCTGCTTATCTCAGATATGACAACACAGCCAGATGTCCTGGGTGATTTAAGCAAACGTCTGATGAATTTTATCCAATCAGAAATGCCTAACATAGAGGAGAATATAATTATGTAGCTTGACTCGCTGTGCAGCAAGCAGCAAGGAGGAAAATGTAATTCCCTCAGCAATTTACATGAAGATGAGGCAAAATGTCTACTATACCATTTAAAATGCAGATCACCCCTTGTAAATAATAATGTCACAGGCCTGTTGCTGACAGCCCACCTCACAATAACACCACGGTCTCCTGAAAAATGGAAATCAATGCAACAGTTATTGATCAGTGCGGCTACTGTACTGTACATACCCTAACAAAACTAGTCAAAGTTTACAAATGGGGGTGTACATTCACTTAACAATAATCTGAATTTCTCAAATAGACTGAAACTTTCTTAAAAGTTTGAGATCTGAGACAAAATCGTCTTAAGTGTCTGTGCCCCATCATGTGTTGAAAGTATTGGGGGGCGGGGGGTATTGGTGAAGTGTTTATGGGGGTATTTGCTCCTAGCTCTAGAGGCATGTTATAAATAAAGCCCTATGCGTGTCTTAAAGCAGTCTTTTTGGACCAATATTCATTAAAGTTTAAGTGGCACAGCACACTGTCAGGGTGGCATCAATGCCCAAGCCTCTGAGTAAATTAATGATGCTTAAGTAAACTATAGATTAATTATGGATTGTCCAATGTGTCAGTATTCACGTATTCATATCTCACTGAGCCTCCTCCTTGCAGTCATGTTAATGAAGAGCTAACCTGCTTCATCAGACAGAGGACAGATGGAAAACACACTTGGCACTACACTAACACTCTCCCACACATTATTGCCCTTGAGCAGAGGGAGGCTCTGATTAGGCTTCACTTAAGTTAGTTAGCCTGGAGCAAACACCGACCAGCCAAGCGCGGGAAAGAGAACGTGGCAGGACAAAAAACAAGGGTACAAACAATTCAAAAAATACTGAAGAGCTTTTTATGCATAGTATATTACTGCCTAATTAGTTTTGTCTCCTGAAGCTAGGGGAAGTGGGGGAGACAATCAGAGGCCTGCAAAGAG
The DNA here is from genome assembly GCA_024447675.2 of Pterophyllum scalare. Lineage (NCBI taxonomy): Eukaryota > Metazoa > Chordata > Actinopteri > Cichliformes > Cichlidae > Pterophyllum > Pterophyllum scalare. The sequence continues at coordinate 115,307 of JAMQGT020013747.1, read as the reverse complement.
AAATCTGTTTTAAGCTGAGGCTGCAAAAAATGTGACCTCATCAAAAGAAATTGTTGGATTTATGTCAGCATGGTTTCAAAGGAATTTGGGTTTACAAAGATGCCGCTTTGATACTCAAAATCTAAATTTCTGTAATGTTTTCAAGCGAATCTACAGCTGCTAAACAGCTTTTGCTTTTTTCTATTAGTTTTTTCTGGCTTTTTATAAAACAAACAATAATTAATGAGTGAAGTACAGTCATCAGAGTAATCAATAAAATGACCTACTGCAGTTTTTGAGACACAAAAAAGAGAACTATCTGTTTTCTTTCTCTGTACTGCATGCCATCCTTTCAATCCAGATCTAAAAGCAACAAATTCTGTTTTGTGAGGGGTGGGGTTGGGGGTGCTTTGGAGGGTGGTGTATTGTGCTTACATTACTGATGAAGTCATATTTCATACTTGTGTAAAAGCAAAACAGCTGTCATGAATAACAAAGAATCATTGCTATTCCTCAGCTAAATACAGTTGGTAATTTAACCAGGTGAGCCAGATGCTGGACAATAAATAAAAGAGACCATGTGAAACACTGAACCTCCAACACGGTCTTCTTTCTTGTAAAACAAAGACTTTGGCTACTTAACTGCACAGGACAGTTGTGTATTTATAACTAGATGCAAGTTCAAGAGTCTTTTCTCACACCTAAATTTAACCTGACAGAGGAGAGCAAATCCACATTTATTTTGAAAAGTTCCTATCTGAAATCCTGTCTGAAACTACTTTGCTGATTTATTTATTTTTGTTGTGGACAGTGGAGATCCAGAGGGTAGTCCACAACAACAAAAAAATAGATACAATATAATCCCAACAGAAAAATGTCCTGCTTCTTTTTTTTCTGTTTGTCAAAAAAAGCATCCTATTTTTTTTAGAAGTAATGCGGGTACAGAAATAATACATATATAGCGCAAATGAAATAAGATGTAAAAGAAAATCTCAAAGTAGCTTATAAAGTCGCATTCTGTGGCCAGCTCAAGCCCCGTGTGAATACCTACTGTGGGGCTGGTTAAGATGCTCTAATGAAGGAACTAGGACGCGCTCTTACCGTCCACAGCCATAGTCGGTCTCAGCGTGTATCTCTCCGTGGTGTCAACAGGACTCTCTCATTCTTCTTTCAGACGGATAAAATGTAAGCTACTGAGCGTGAGGATGAAGTGCGCTTCCTGCCCCTTCTAACCTATGTGAGCATGGGGATAGCTCTTACTGCTGTTAGTACTGGGAAAAAAGAAAAACCTAGATCACACTCTTCCTTTCTGTCGGTTCACGGCCATTTGGTCTCCGGGATGCCGGGACCAGTTCGCTATGAAACTGCTCCTTCAGTATCTCCACCGCCCCCCTCTCCGTACCTGACCGGCTGGAGACAAAAGGTCATTACGCCCCGACACCAGCTGTTATAGGACACAGATACTGCTCTCTCTCTCTTTCTCTCTCTCTCTCTCTCTTTCTCTCTCTCTCTCTCTCTTTCTCTCTCTCTCTCTCTCGCTCTCTCGCTCTCTCTCTCTCGCTCTCTCTCTCTCTCCACGCACAAACACATCCGCCTCTTTATATTAAATAACGAGCTATGAAAGAGGTTCTCAACACATGCACGGGATCCCTTTTTCATGAAAATGCCCCAGAAAACTTTTGGCTTCCCAATTATTATTATTATTATTATTATTATTATTATTATTATTATTATTATTATTATTATTATGGCAAACTAGAGCTAAATATACTCACTGACAAGCCACACTGAACATAACCAGATTCACTATGAATAAATATAAATGAATGTGTTTCCCTCAAGTTCATTTTTTCCCACTTTGAAACCAAAACAGACGGTAGAGGGAAATTACAGGATCTTCAAACTATGCTGTTTTTTTGTTTGTTTGTTTGCTTGCTTTTTTGTTTTATTGTGTCTTAAGTGTTGTATGATTTGGTGATGTTGAAACTGTTGTCAGCATTTCAATTGCAGGTTCAGAAAGGGGGAAAAAATAATTTTTCTTTTGTATTGAGGTTTTAGTGGTCATAAGCTTAAGCCTAGAAAGTAGCCAAAAGGTGTTTTTCTCACTGTATAAAGAGTTTGTACTTTTGGATTTTATTTTTCAGTTTGCAAAAGTCACAAAAGCAAACCATCCTCCTGCATTCACCTCTGCTCCCCTGTGTAAACAAGTAGCATAAACAAACACGCAAGCATTTATGAGTACAGGCAGCAAATCAGTTGGCTGGCTCTGCAGGTTTCTCTGTTTATTAGGACGTCTGATGTTTATTTATTTGTGTCAGTGCACTGAATGCTTAACCTGAAAAGTTTCCAATTTCTGCACACTAGAAGAGTTGAATAGAAAATTATTATAATGAACTGTTACAAAAACAAAGTCCTGGTTATCAGATTCCAGCTTTGTGTTTCCACTAAGAGAAAGAAGAATGGCCAAAATCAAACCAGCATCAGCTGGGCAGTAGTCAATGAGTTTTGCATTATCAGGTGTCCTGTATCCCTTGAGCAATTGTTCACTATAGTAACCATGACAAATGTTATCTTCAGTCATTTTAACCCAAGCAGCAATGTCACTGTAACTTAGCTTTCCCTAAATTTAGCCTGACTGTTTTGGGACCCCTCCAGTGTATTGACTGAATATTGGTGTAACCTGGTATATTACCAATGGCTGCTGATGGCTGTTTCCTCATGCCAATTTTGCACCGGCTGCCCTGAATTTACCATCAGTGAATCTGTGATTATCCCTCCATTTTCCACTTTCTTAATTTTTAACACAAGCATTCTTCCAATGTTTTATGTCTCAAATTCTGCAATTTTTAGAACCCGAGGTCAGAGCCTGTTATTTTCCTATCCTCTAGAAAAGTCCTTAGAACTACAGAAAACATTTCTACTTTCAGCTTATTCACAAGAGATCACCACAGCAGGTGTCCCTGTTTGTGTGTGTGTGTGTGTGTGTGTGTGTGTGTGCGTGTGTGTGCGTGCGTGTGTGTGTGCGTGCGTGCGTACGTGCGCGCGTGTGTGCATGTGTGTGCGTGTGTGTGTGTGGGTGTGTGTGTGTGTGAGAGAGAGAGAGAGAGAGAGAGAGAGAGAGAGAGAGAGAGAGAGCAAGACAGCGTGCGTGGTTCTCTCCATTGAGTGGAAAGAACAGAAGAAAATTTAAGTACGTTACTACCATCGATGTGAGAACAAGGTCTCAGACCACAAACCAAGAAGCAGAAATGTAGAGAGATCCTCTGGCAGCAAAACCTAAAAACAGCCATTCCCCTGTAGACATCCACGTCAGCTGCTATTTGCCCGTCAAACAACCGAGCTTCACTTCAAAGCGGAGAATATGGGAGAAAGTTGTGAACATGTCTTTGTCAATATAATCTCACAGCATACCCAGCTAATTGATTCTGCTGGCATTCAGATACATGCAGATTGCTCTGCACCAGAGTTTTTTTTTTTTTTTTGCAGAACAGTCAAGAGATATGTCCCTGAAAGACTCCAGCAGAAGAGGAGGGCCCTCCCCAGAGCTCAGGCACTGGATCATCAAAGGGTGAGCAATGAGGAATAAAGGACTAGCTGGTCCATCAGGGCTTCACCAAAATACATGCTGACTGGGATTGAAACTACTACACACTCCAACACACACACACACACACACACACACACACACACACACACACACACACACACACACACACACACACACACATACACACACACACACTGGTGAAGCTTTACAGTATACATAATGTTAACACACAAGTAGAGACACAGACATATTTGCATTCACTGCCTCATACTCACAGAGTCAGAGCTTAATTTAGAAGTGTGTTCTCTATGCCTGTAAGGACATTTTGTCATGTAAAAAATTGAGCAGTGAACACTTGCATCTTTAATTCAGAGGGTGGTCTGTGTGGTGAATAATGAATAGAATGGGTCCAGCAGAGATCAAGGGGGAGAGACTAGCTGAACACCATTGGGTCTCAGGTGACAGCAACACAGCGGCTAAAGTATGAGCAACTCTTGTGGAAAAAAAAAAGTGTGTCCGTGTAGATAAAGAAGGGAATAGCAGCAAAGGGGGTTTGAAAAGTATTACTGTTTATAGTTATTCATTACTTTTTAGAATCCATTCTTCAGTCTGCAGCAGGAGCAGGAGACACGAGTTTGGTTAGAACATATTTAGTGAGATAAGCAGTATCAGTGAACGGTTAGAGTGATGGTGATTCAAAGTGTCTTTGTCTCCATAGATTTTACTGGACAATATTCAGTGTACGTGATACATGAAGCTATTGAACTTTTACTGATAATGCTGTGCCATCACATGTGATTTGTTTTCTCTGTGTTCTTTTGCTTTGGACAGTGCACAATCTAAATGTATGCACAGCAAATGCATTCACACACGCCACTTAAAAATGCACTTTTGGAAAAGTAGATGGAACACCCTAACAACAAAAACAACAGCAGCAAACAGTATGCTTGTAGTGCTAGCAGCCAGATTGCAGCTGATGATGAAAAAGGAGTGTCTTGGGTTTGTGTTAGAGGCTCCCTTCAAAGAGCAAGGGAGAAAGAGAGCCCTTCCTCAAGAAGCACAGAGAAGCTATTGATAGTGGAGTGTGGCATCAGCCTTGCCAAAGCTGGTGTCATGGTGAGTGGCTGTCCCTGAGTTGGCAGTGGGGAATAATGGTGCCAAATAGAACAGTAAAATGGATAGAGAAGGGTAGCTGAGAGAAGACTGGATAAACCTTGGGTGCATCTGAATGGCTCAGAAACAGAAAAGATTCAAAGAGGTCGGATATCAGTAAAACAGAAGAGTCGTCTTCTCTCTATACTTAACCTGATCTGAAAGGGGATGCTTTTTTTTTCTGGTGAAAGTGAAAGTAATCTAATGAATTCCCATAGGAAGCTATTTACTCCACTGAGATGAGTGCAGATGATAAGAGGAATCCACTTTATAGTGTTAAGTTGTGGCCCTGAGCTGCTTTCCTAATCAAAGACTTGGGGGAGTATTTGGCAATTCTGTGTGCATATTGAGGAGAGGCCTCTTTTGAAAGTGCTGTGTCCCCTTTCTAGATTTATTCCGGTTGCGGACCAAAAGATGACAGAACACATTTGAGAGATATATTTCCCTTTCAACTCCCTGATCATTACCTCTTTTTGTCTGCTCTGCACCCAATGTGTGCATGCATGTGTACATATGCACATATACAGAGGGAGGAAGGGAAGGAACACAATTCAGATTCCACTCACTCTTTCATGGTGGCCACTCCTATGCAAATGTGAACAGTGTAACAGTCTCACTGTCTCTTTAATAACCTCCTCAAACTCTGCTGTTTGATTTGACTCTGCTGACCATATGGGGGTCATGACCTCAATCCACACCACAGCAATGATCTTTGACCTTTACAGACGAGCTTGGTTCTTGTTTGTCTTATCTTTCTATGTAACCATATACCGCATATAATATCTATCTATCTATCTATCTATCTATCTATCTATCTATCTATCTATCTATCTATCTATCTATCTATCTATCTATCTATCTATCTATCTATCTATCTATCTATCTATCTATCTATCTATCTATCTATCTATCTATCTATCTATCTATCTATCTATCTTGTATGCCTGCTTCCTCGCTTGTAAAGCAATAAACACTGAAAAAAAGGAAGAATGTTATCCTTTGCCTGTGACTGAATTGGCTGAATGTCACTGATTGCAGTTTTTCTCGAATTGCTCTAATCTCACCACTCTTAATGCGGTTCTCAAAACAGCTGAAGCATTTTCATAACACAGGCTTATCTGTGCAAAAGACACTAGAACAATAAAACATTTTTCACATCATTAAACGTAAAGTCAGTCAATAACGTCAACTCTGTGGTCCATCCATCCATCCATCCATTCATTTTCTTCTGCTTATCCTGTTCAGGTTCACGGGGGGAGCTGGAGCCTATCTCAGCTGTCATACATACTTGAAAAAAAATTTGAAGTAATTTGTTTGAAAACACTAATGCAGTGCTGGACAGTGTTCAGGAAAGTGAGTGATCTAGAGTTGTGACTGACAAACGTAAAAACTGTACTGATGAGTTGTGAGAGTCAAGTGAGAAGCATATTAACACAGCAACAAATATCTTAAGTAATGAAGTATTTGTAGACACAATAACAGTGTGTGCAATTACAATGAGAAAGGCTAATGTGTGGGAAATGCATTCCTGACTTGAGAATTGTATTAAGAGCGGTGAGAATGATGTTCCTGAGGTGAGAGCTGCACCAAAGCAACTGAGATTGCACAATTATAAAAATAGTTAGATAGTAGTAATATGATACTATTTTGGTGAAAAAATCTAACCTAAGTTAAGCAGGTGGGGTCATATTTAAATTCCAGTAAGACAGTTTCCATTTATGTAGCACTGCTAGAGCTACTGCTTTTATATACAAATACATAAATACACAAAATTATAGTTGAATGTAATCTTTCATTGACCCACAGTGGATAGAGTGGAGTAGTATAAGAAAATAATTACATTTGAATCCTTTGTGTTGTCACCCACATGATTGCAGGGCACTAAACAAATCCCTCAGTCTCATTGTATTGTCTTGCTAACTATATCTGTTATTATACTTTCAAGGGAACAATTCTTTGTGAGCAAAAGACTGAAAGGCAATACAAAGTCAGATTTTCTGGCATGAAATGATGAGACAAGAAAACAACATTACAGTCTTCTAGTCTTTATATATATATAACACATATACACACACATATATATATACACATATATATACACACACGCACACACACACACACACACACACACACACACACACACACACACACACACACACACACACACACACACACACATATATATATATATATATATATATATATATATATATATATATATATATATATATATATATATATATATATATATATATATATATATATATATATATATATATAAAGACCCTTTTGTGTTTGGTCCCAAGAGATTGGAGAGAATCCAGGTTTATCCCATACTTTATACTGCTAAGAAATGGCTGAATGCTCTCGTTCACTATATTTATCTCTCCTCTCCTCTCCTCTCCTCTCCTCTCCTCTCCTCTCCTCTCCTCTCCTCTCCTCTCCTCTCCTCTCCTCTCCTCTCCTCTCCTCTCCTCTCCTCTCCTCTCTCAGCAAAAGCAGAATGCATCATGAACTGATTCACTGTGTCTAAATAACCTCACTGTCTCAAGCAGACAACAGGCGACATGGCAGGAGAACAGCTTCACTCAATAATCTCATTTATCTATTCACCCATCAGGGAAACAAATCAGTTGTACTCTGGATCATGTTTGCTCTCAAATGTAATGCAAAAAATATGAGAAACCTCTTATCAAACCACACTGAGGGTAATTCACACGCTCCCATTCTTCTGACACTGAGCAAAAACTAAATGCCTACAAGGAGACGTGTGACACAGCATGTGTGTATAGGCCATGTGAATCTTCTCCAACAAACTCATGGTGATCCCATAAGGAGGGGAGTGGAAGGGCTCTTTTTCTTTACATAGCCATTAGCCTGATGCATCATTACCTTTGACCCACGATGTACATTTGCCATGATTGTCTGAACTGTCAATGCATTAGTATTCACAACACAAAATCCTAAACCTATTTTCCCCCTTTGTACAACGTCTCAGATCCTACCTTAGACTAATTATCTGACTGTCCTCATTCAAAGCTTTGTTGTACTCAGTGGATCAATGAAATTCTATTTGAACATCTGCTGGCCAAAACAACTCTAGATGGCCACTCCAAAAGGAAGGCCCTAATAGGAATCTACTGTTGTCCTTCCACAAGGACGCTTCTCTTTGTTTCAGAATAACAAATAGCTGCTAATCAGCTCTAAATAAATCATTTATCCTCCCAGGACTTTCTTCCACGTATGAAATCAGGCATTGTGAAGGTAGACTGCTTTCAGCTTAGAGTCAGTAACTGTGTTTAACACTTTTGTATATTGAGAAATGGTTGTGTCTGAATCCTATTTTGTGTTTTTTTCCCCCCTTTGTCCACACTGTATTATCAAACATAATGAGCTAATATTAACCCACAATGAATTCAAGGCCGCATGAATGATGTGTGTCTTTGTGCGTGTAGGTGTGTGCTTGGGGGTGATGCATTAAGCATTTCAATAAACCTGTCATATTGACATATACCCTCCTGTGCTTTGTTCCTCCAAACGGCAGCCTTCTCTCAATTAGTGGACCATAAACATGCTGCTTTTTGCTGAGAAATTGTGTCTTTTAATTCTTGGTATCTTTGTATCTGCTATAGACCTACATTCTTTGTCATTCTGTACACAACACTGTAGACATCTGTTGAAACATTCATGCCTCCATGCAAACTGGCCCACACGTAAACGAATAAACATGCGAGAATGCACAGATTACTGTATGCTTGCATGGAAATACACCTATTATCATATTCACAATAACTCAGTTAAAATTTCACTTGCTTATAGCACACTTCATTCTACCATTCTATCATTTTATCACCATATCACAAATTGCTTATGAAATTAGGAATATTATTTTGTGAATCTCCATCATCCAAAATGCATTTTCCTGTTAAATGAAGTGATTAGTCTTTGTTAAAAAATAAAAAAAAAGAGAGAGAGAGAAAAGAAAAAAGGCTGAGCCACGAAATTATTACCTTTCAGAACTGCTCGGATACAGAAAGGGCTTTCTGTAACAATGATTGTATTCTTATGCCCTCAGTGTAATTAAAAAACAGTGCGTCAATCAAAATCCTGGTTTCTATAGTGACCTCTTTTCTTACAAGCATATATAGGAAGCGTGTTTTCGGTGCAGATCAACTGTGAGAGGTCACATCAGTCCCTTTGAGACTTCAGTGTCGTGACGCCAAGTTGTCTACGATGCAGGTAAACTAAAAAAAAAAGTTTTTAGAGTTTATCCATTCAAGACACAGCTTCCAACTTACAGCTGCATTTACAGGAAACATTGCCAAATGTTTTATGGCTGCACATCAAAGGAAATGATGATAGCATGATCTCTGGCGAGACCACTGTTACTCAGTCAGCCTTTCCAGCCCCAGAGCAGATATCCGCTATCTTCTGCTTCCACTGCCATCACAATTGCAGATTTTAATGTGTTTGTGTCTGCATGTGAGGTGGAGGTTTGTGGATTCCTGCTGGATGCTTTATGCTTATGGAAAAAACACTTTTGCTTTCAAGATTCGAGTCAGATTATGTGAGACACCTGTTCTAGTCATTTCATTGTCACTGCTACTCATGGAGCAGAGAACAAATGAATTAGTTCTTGTGGAAAAATAATCAGAGAACTGCACACATGCTTGGATCAGGCTCTGAGAAATTCTCACTTTTAATATTGGACAACACATAAAGATGATTTATTTATCATTAATGAGACTGACCTTGATTTAGGGTCAGCACTGCGGAGAGAATGCAGACATGCAATATGAGGTTTTCCTTACTGCCTTTCCCTTTTAATAAAAGCTGCACATCATGGTGATTTTTAGGTGTGACTGTAAAAAGCATCCAGTTGAAATAAAATAATCACTGAAATAATCAGAGAAAAGTAAAAGAGGCAATACAATAGCTGGATGAAATAAAGGCTTGAGTTGCGCTCCATGTTTAAATTAGTCCTGTGTGAGCTATATATCTGCTAATGTGCCTGATAGTCCATTTTCATCATAACATCTTCTCCCGGGAGTAATATAATGTCTGCCCTTCAGGCGATGTAAATGAAGAAAAATGTAAAAGTCTGAGCCGAGGCTCAGACTGTGCATCAGTGACATTAAATGTGATTGAAGCGAAGTGTTGTAGCCTATAGCCTCATTTCATCTTATGGGAGGGAACCCAGAAATGTCATGTTAATATGTAATTACTTCTGTAGTTTCCTGTCTCAAGTTTGAATGTAGCATATTATATATAGGATAATATAGAAATTTTTCAGTCATGATGTTGAATTAATTGTGTCTGTAATATACTAACACATGTCTAAAATAGAGGTTCAATTGCCTGCATGCATGCAAATGTCTCTGAAAAATTCACTTCTACTCCTTTTGCCACAGGGTGTTTCCGTTAGGGTCTCACCAGTGTTTCATTGAGGAGTAGCTTTGTTTAAGAGCATTGCTTAAGCTATAACGGATGGGGAAATTAAACAAGCTGTGCCATACGCCCCATGGCATGGGGTGGTCCATTTATGACACTTCTTTATAGAAAAATTTGTACCATAAAATACATAAATTAAATAAGTGCATTGGCCTGATGTTTTTAGTATTAGGAAAAATAATTTACATTAAAAAAGAATAAAGTGCAAATATCAAAGAATAAAAATATGAACCTTATTGGGGTGTTTCAAACAAATATAGTCTGATGTTACTTTATGCAATACTAACCATCCATCCATTTTCTTCTGATTATCCTGTTCAAGGTCAAAGGGGGCTGCAGCCTATCCCAGCTGCCATAGGGCGAGAGGCAGAGTACACTCTGGACAGGTCTAACCAAGAGACAGACAACCATTCACACTCACAATTGCATCAATGGCCAATTTAGAATCACCAATTAACTGAACATGCATGTCTTTGGACTGTGGGAGGTAGCCACACAGACACAAGGAGAACATACAGACTCCACAGAGAAAGGCCCCAGACTGGGTTCAAACCCAGGACCTTCCACAGTGCAACAGTGTATTTGAATTCAGTCAGTTGTAAAATTTCCATAGGGGTGTTATTTTTCAGGATGTGGTGCCCTCTTGTGACTTCTGCGCAAAACTCAATCAGCTAAAAACATAAATAAAAAAATAATGTCAGTCACATAGTGTCACAGCGAAAGCCGGAAAATGAGCATGTTGCATTCAAACCTAAATCCAAACCAATTATTTTGAATTGAATATTTAATGTAGTCGAAATAAAACCTAACCCTTCAGTCCTGTGGGGGCGCTGTAGCTACCATCACCAGGCATTTCTAGAAAGACGGGGACGTTCTTTTTTTTATTCAGGGAGCGGAAGTGCGACTGTTGTTTATCCGGCTCTGTGTCGTCTCGTCGTGGGCGCAATAATGGCTAGTACTGCTGCAAAACAAGCCCCTAAAATTGTCACCAAAACTTCTGCGGGAGGCACCGGGGCGCCCGGGGGTAGTGGTGGGCCACCGATAATGCCTCTCGCCTCTCCGCTCATGGGGAAAGAAGAAGCCGTTTCTGGGGATGCCCGCTCCGCTGGGATACGTCCCCGGTCTCGGCAGAGGGTGAGCTAACTTAAGGCTACATGCTGCTAGCCAGATTGTCCCGTTTAGATGCAGTCTTTCTTTTTTCAAACTGCTGTGCAAATATATTAACCCAAGTTAATAATGAGTAACATTTAAGTACCGGACAGTAGTTTATATTAATTAAATTAATCACGTGGTATGTATTGTTTTAAGTTGATCTTATCATGGCTAAATTAAGAAGTTTTTTAAACTAGTTATTTACTTAAATAAATTTTAAGTACTCATAACACGTGAGAGAAACTTTAAACTGACTTAGGTTAAATTTTAAAATCTGTTCTGCTTAGATACCTAGTCATCTAAAATGTAATCTGTTTTAGACAAGCCAGCACCATTTATATTTAAATGTTCCCTGTAAAACAGAACGAAAAAGTGTTTACAAGCATGGATAAGTTTGTCATTGTATTGTAGATCACATCTCACATCTCAGTGCATGCTTTTGGCGAGATTGTGCGTATTTATGTCACATTTAAATTTATGTTTTTCGCACCAGTGCTACTGGTTTCACCACCCGATCAGATATTGGTCCTGCTCGTGATGCCAATGATCCAGTGGATGACCGGCATGCACCCCCTGGAAAGAGGACAGTTGGGGACCAGATGAAAAAGAGCCAGGATGATGATGATGAAGATCTGAATGACACCAACTATGATGAGGTGCCTGCGATTTGTCTAAAGCTGAACATAAAGATCGTCTTTTGAAGGATTTGATCAATCAGTCCAAGTCTTTAAGTTGAGTTCTTCAAATGTGAGCAGTTATTTTAATAGTCTTGTCTTACTTTACCTTTTTTTTTCTTGTAGTTTAATGGTTATGCAGGAAGCTTATTCTCAAGTGGACCATATGAGAAAGATGACGAGGAAGCGGATGCTATATATGCAGCGCTGGACAAGAGGATGGATGAAAGACGCAAAGAAAGAAGGTTACAAAGAGTCTTTTTTTCCCACTTGTGTGTTAGGATAAAATAATATTTTCCCACCTGATCAGTGCACAATGTATTTGTTTTAAACATAATATGGATTTGAAATTGAGTCTTTTGTTAATGGTTGTCTTTGTATTTTAGGGAGCTGAGAGAAAAGGAGGAAATTGAGAAATATCGTATGGAGCGACCAAAAATCCAACAGCAGTTCTCAGATTTGAAAGTAAGGAAATTAATCCGAACATCTCAAATCTGCTGTTCAACAATTCCTCCGTTGTCTTCTTCCTGCACTCGAAACAAATGCATTTTGATTTCAGTGGCTTTATTATCATATATACAGAGCAATAGGGTCACACTATACAATGTAGTTCTTTGGTTGTTGTCAGTGAATTCATGGTTTTTAAACATTATTGGCTTGGGCTAAGATCTTTCAGTGAGATTTTTGTGAGATTGCCTGGTAGCCTTGCAAGTTTGTCTCTGAAACACACAGTGTTTCCTTTTCTTCTTGTTCAGATATTTAAACATTCTGCGCAACTAACTCTCATTTAGCTAAAGTGTTTGGGTTTATTTTGCCGTATTAGCACATAAGCATGATCAAGCAATAAAAAAAAATAAAAGCCCTGCTTTCATTCCATTCTTTCATCATTTGTTTTTCTTTCCCATCTCTTCACAGAGGAAGCTTGCAGAGGTTTCAGAGGAGGAATGGTTGAGCATTCCTGAAGTGGGAGATGCCAGGAACAAACGCCAGAGGAATCCACGCTATGAAAAGCTCACCCCTGTCCCTGACAGCTTCTTCTCCAAACACTTGCAGAGCGGCGAGAACCACACCTCTGTTGACCCATTGCAAGGGGTCAGTATACTGTATATACAAATGGAAATGATTTGTGCAACTCATATTGACATAAAAGTGCACTTCACTCAACTTTAGGGTGTAATTTCAGCATGCCCCAGCAGGAGTCAGGATATCTCTTTGGAAGAAACTTAAGATCACTCTTTAGTTACTACTGTTTACTCAATTTTTGTCCATGCAACAAACCAGATGTCTGTTGCTTCAGTAATTGGTCACAGGAGCTCTGTCAGCATTTAAAATGCAATGTGAAAGGGCAGGTTCATTGTTTTGTGTGGTGCATGCAAATAGCATAACATCTATGAATTGAAAATGGCGCGCTGATTGAAAAAAATGACATTTTTTGAAATGTATAGACTGCAGCAGAGGAAAGCCATTGCTTGGCTTTTTTCCACATATATTATTTTGCAGGGGTTAGAAAAGTCTCATATGATTTAGGCTTTTGTTTCAAGAGCTTTTTAAACATGCCATTACAAAATTTTCACACAGACTGCATTGCTCTTCTCTATTCTCATTTTTTTTCATCTCTACTAGCTGGGAGGTCTGAACACACCATACCCAGGAAGCATGACACCTGGTCTGATGACACCAGGGACGGGAGAACTGGATATGAGGAAAATTGGTCAGGCCAGAAACACACTCATGGATATGAGGCTCAGCCAGGTAAATGATGCGTCACCTTGTGCAACTTTCACTTTTGCTTTCTTCTAGGATTCATGCTGCTGTCACTACAGGTGCTGGTCATAAAATTAGAATATCATGAAAAAGTTGATTTATTTCAGTAATTCCATTCAAAAAGTGAAACTTGTGTATTATATTCATTCATTACACACAGACTGATATATTCCAAATGTTTATTTCTTTTCATTTTGATGATTATAACTGAAAACTAATGAAAACCCCAAATTCTCAGAAAATTAGAATATTGTGAAAAGGTTCAATATTGAAGACACCTGGTGCCACACTCTAATCAGTTAATTAACTCCAAACACCTGCAAAGGCCTTTAAATGGTCTCTCAGTCTAGTTCTGTAGGCTACACAATCATGGGGAAGACTGCTGACTTGACAGTTGTCCAAAAGATGACCTTTGACACTTTGCACAAGGAGGCCAAGACACAAAAGTTCATTGCTAAAGAGGCTGGCTGTTCACAGAGCTCTGTGTCCAAGCACATTAATAGAGAGGCGAAGGGAAGGAAAAGTTGTGGTAAAAAAAGTGTACAAGCAATAAATATAACCGCACCCTGGAGAGGATAGTGAAACAAAACCCGTTCAAAAATGTGGGGGAGATTCACAAAGAGTGGACTGCAGCTGGAGTCAGTGCTTCAAGAACCACCACGCACAGATGTATGCAAGACATGGGTTTCAGCTGTCGCACTCCTTGTGTCAAGCCACTCTTGAGCAAGAGACAGCATCAGAAGCATGTCGCCTGTGCTGCAGACAAAAAGGACTGGACTGCTGCTGAGTGCTCCAAAGTTATGTTCTCTGATCAAAGTCAGTTTTGCATTTCCTTTGGAGATCAAGGTCCCAGAGTCTGGAGGAAGAGAGGAGAGGCACAGAATCCATGTTGGCTGAGGTCCAGTGTAAGGTTTCCACAGTCAGTGATGGTTTGGGGTGCCATGTCATCTGCTGCTGTTGGTCCACTGTGTTTTCTGAGGTCCAAGGTCAATGCAGCCATCTACTAGGAAGTTTTAGAGCACTTCCTGCTTCCTGCTGCTGACCAACTTCATGGAGATGCAGATTTCATTTTCCAACAGGACTCGGCACCTGCAAACAGTGCCAAAGCTACCAGTACCTGGTTTAAGGACCATGGTATCCCTGTTCTTAATTGGCCAGCAAACTCGCCTGACCTTAACCCCATAAAAAATCTATCGGCTATTGTGAAGAGGAAGAGGCGAAGAAGAGCTGAAGGCCACTGTCAGCAACCTGGGCTCTCATAACACCTGAGCAGTGCCGCAGACTGATCGACTCCATGCCACGCCGCACTGCAGTAATCCAGGCAAAAGGAGCCCCAACTAAATACTGAGTGCTGTACATGCTCATACTTTACATGTTCATACTTTTCCTTTTTTTGTATTGGTCTAATTTTCTGAGAATTTTCTGAATTTGGGTTTTTATTAGTTGTCAGTTATAATCATCAAAATTAAAAGAAATAAACATTTGAAATATATCAGTCTGTGTGTAATGAATATATAAGTTTCACTTTTTGAATGGAATTACTGAAATAAATCAACTTTTTCATGATATTCTAATTTTATGGCCAGTACCTGTATACTGATAGAAATAACTATTATCTGCTGTGTCTACATGTTATCTGTATTCAGGTGTCTGACTCAGTGAGCGGACAGACAGTAGTGGATCCCAAGGGTTACCTGACAGATCTCAACTCCATGATCCCCACTTATGGAGGAGACATTAGGTAGAGACATAGAGCTGATATTAGATTGTCATAAGCCATATTTGTGTAAAGTAAGTTGCCGTGTGTGCGGATGTGTTTGTTTATTTATGACTGTGCTTGTCCAGTGACATCAAAAAGGCTCGTCTGCTGCTAAAATCAGTGAGAGAAACAAATCCCCATCACCCACCTGCCTGGATTGCTTCTGCCAGGCTGGAGGAGGTGACTGGCAAGCTGCAGGTGGCCAGAAACCTAATCATGAAAGGCACAGAGATGTGTCCTAAGGTAAAGAAAGATGAACAGTCAGTTAAATCTGTCAAATGACAAAGAACACAATTTTTTTTGTTCAAATTATGTGTATAATCCCTAAGATAATGTTTCCCTGAATATGGTATTATAATATTTCTAATACTATAGTGTGACAGTTCACATTGCCAGCTACTTAAAGATATAATATTACTACAGGAATATATTGCAGATGGGGGGGGGAATCCAGCACTCCTGTTTAAATAAGTATTTCTCTGCTAACCAGAGTGAGGATGTATGGCTGGAGGCAGCCAGGCTCCAACCTGGTGACACAGCTAAAGCCGTGGTAGCCCAGGCTGTTCGTCACCTACCGCAGTCTGTCCGCATCTACATCAGAGCTGCAGAGCTGGAGACAGACGTCAGAGCTAAGAAACGAGTCCTCAGGAAGGGTAAGGCTGTAATTTATTCCCCTGCAATCTTTAAAAAAAAATAAAAAAATCTTTTGTTCTGTTATTTTTTGTGTGTATATGTGTGTGTGTTTATTCAGACTGTAAGAAAGTCATGTTGCTTTTGTGATGTTATGAGCAGAGGTTCATGTACCTTCCCAGCAGTTCATATAAGAATGAACTGTTTCTCTGCCAAAAGGAAGACACTTACTTTCTGCAGGGCCAAAATTCAAGACCAGTCTCAGTCTGTTCATCTTCTTATAAAAGCACCCACACAGAACTGCTCAGTTCCTTTACACATGAGATTGCATAAAAAGATTTTTATCACAGTTACATTTGGCAGCTGTGTTTCTGGCTTCTTGTCAAGGCCAGTCACCCTATTTAACCATAGTGTCAATGCCCTAACTTACACACGCACACATGTACACACGCACACACACAGAAATACTTATTGATACTTCCCAGCAGCATACCCCACTGACAGAGATGGATCAGTGCTTCCTCTGAGCAAGGGCTTACTCCGCCTCTACATGTTCGGTTGCCTTTGCTCTACTTTTCTCAGTTACATATACAACACTCTGCCTTCCCACCTGACACTGTGACTATTACAAATAATATGCTGTTTAGTGTTTATTTTTGTTTCATGTGTGTTCTCTAAACTCTATAGGATCTTTGTTAACCCAGAGTTCTTGCATTTAAGTTACTCAGAATAAGCACTTGTTTAACTGTTCCTCTTGTAGCCCTGGAAAATGTGTCCAAGTCAGTTCGACTGTGGAAGACAGCTGTTGAACTGGAGGAGCCAGAAGATGCCAGGATCATGCTTAGCAGAGCTGTTGAGTGTTGCCCTACAAGTGTGGAGGTACTCTTAGAACTTTTCCCCATCATGTAAATTGGACTGGATGTCTCAGAGTGCAGCAAAGTATATGAACATATTCACCTACCTTTATGACTAACTTCTGTGTTCTCTCCAGCTGTGGCTGGCACTGGCCCGGCTAGAGACATATGAGAATGCCCGTCGCGTCTTGAACAAAGCTCGAGAGAATATCCCCACCGATCGCCACATCTGGATCACTGCTGCAAAGCTGGAGGAGGCCAATGGTAACACTCAGATGGTGGACAAGATCATTGACCGAGCCATCACATCTCTGCGTGCCAATGGCGTGGAAATCAACAGAGAACAATGGATACAGGTTTGTCTCTGTTGCTTTTTGCTTTCTCTGAAATGATGGAAAAGATGGAGAGAGCAGGATTCCTGTTCTTAAAGATAATAAATATAAGTAAACAGGTTGTATCTGTTATCATAAAAAAAAAAAATCCCAAATGATAGACATAACCCGACTGAACTATCAGAAGCATTAAAACTAAGTTGCACTTTTGTGTTGAATAGAGGAGTGCCTTTGAATTATGATGAGCTTGTGAACCCAAATTGTTTGTTTTTATCTAAGACTTGGACTGAATAAACCTGTAAGGTGAGTAATTGAGTGTCTGCCCTGTTAAACTGTGATGTTAAAGGAAGAGAAACCATAGACAGTATAACACATTGATGTAGCTTCCAGGTCAGGAGCCAGTATGGAAGTGCCTTAAACCTGCATTCTGTCTGAAGGCCAGCAGATAGCGATAGCTGTGGATGCAAAAAGACTTTGGTCCTATAGAAGTTAATGGGGAAAATGGCTTTTGATTTGACCAGTGTTAAAAATGTCCTGATGAATTTATCGGCTCAGTCACTCATTTCAGGACATGTTGAAGAAAAAATTCAAATCTGTTTTGTAAAGCTTTTTCATACAATGTTTGAGCCAGGGTGATGAGGATTGTTCAGGAGATGCTTGTGATTGACAAGTCATTGTACAATGAGCAAGCAGTTTCGCAGTCAGACCCGCCCCTCCACATCACATCCTGTTTTTTTTTTTAACTGAGATGGAGACAAAGAAATCTTGAGGCTTCAAAACTGGATTTCATAACCTAATGCATGATGTTATGGAAGCTTCTGCAAATGTAATCGCTTGTTTACATACATGGCACAATAGTAGTAACTATATTAATGACTTCTAATAAGTGAATGATAATGGTATAATAGCAAATAACAGTGTGTCCTTTACTTCAGACATGTGAGCTGATAAAGTGACAACCTTATGGCTTTTCAACCAAATATAAATACAAAATTAAAAACACTCTCACTCTCATATGCCACTGGACATCTTGTCAAATCTCATGCATAGTACATTATATTACACAAGTACAGTGGCTCATTCCTTCAGTATTGTTGTTAAGTCTGAATGAAGCCATGAGAAACAATAAGTTACAAGTGACCCATTCCTGAATGACAGAATCACAGTTTTTATAGTAACCGGTTATTGTGAATTGTCCATTGGATGGTTTAGGAGTGATGGCGCTGCTTTTAGAGACTGTTTAGAGGGCTAGAAGGCACTCCTGAGGGGTTTTTAAAGCCCTCAGGAGTGTAATGGAAAATTTTAAGATTCTTCCCTTCTCTGTGCCAAGCTTCCCAGGCTGAATGGAGAGCCCTACAGTATCATATTTATCTCAATATAATCTTTTAAAACATATATCAAACTGTACAAATTACCTTTTGCATGGAATTTTCTGACTGAATTATGTGACCATGGCAGGTAGATAACATGTATCACTAAATGATTCTATACTTGTTAATTCTTGTTATTCTTGTTTGTCAAAAGCCGTGCAGGCTGCTCTTCCACTCTGCAGTGTTGCTTGAGCCCTTTGCAAAGGCAAACTAAAACCTCACAAAGATGACCTGTTTGTGTGCAAGTTTATTTAAGATTTATGTAACAGGAGTCCCCTAAAGGCTTCACAGTGTTGCCTGTTTACATGTTACGTGTTTGACTGTTGTGAAGAGAAAAGAACCAAAATATGCAGAACACTTATCCAAGCAACTTTAAAGTCAACACTTCACGCCCTCAGGTCCCCAGCAATTTACTTGTCAAGTATAGTAGCATAGTAGATGAATGGTTGTTGAGAAAAGAAAGAGAAGACAGAAACTTATAGTTCTTCATAGAGATGCCAGTATACTTAAATCTGGATGCAGAACAATACAATCCAGCACTGTGACTAATGTTTTCTTTAGTGCAGTTCACAGCTGTTTTGCAATCACTGGCGTTAACTGAAAATCCTCTTTGTTTGAAAATCCTTCTAGTTTGTTTGTTTTTTTTTGTTTTTTTTTATCTTCCCTAACTACATGGCTTTTTTTTTTGCCAGTGGCATTTTTTTTTCCTTTTCAGCCTGAGTATTAGCTTATATATCTGTCAGCATTGATTCTCCGGTGCTTTGCAGAGAAATCCCTTCTAAACAAAAACAAAAAACTCATCATCTATGAACTTGCAGGTTTTCTGACATCAGTGGTAAATGATGTTTCTAATGTAGAAATATTTTCATGTAAATCATTTCATCATCATCCTCACTGTCTGTCTTTCTAAATGCTGGTTCTTGTCCTGCAGGATGCAGAGGAGTGTGACAAAGCAGGCAGTGTGGCTACCTGCCAGGCCGTGATAAGGGCTGTCATAGGGATTGGCATTGAGGAAGAGGACCGCAAACACACCTGGATGGAGGATGCGGAGAGTGTGAGTATGGATAGATTTTTTATTTTTTTTAAACCTACTCACATTCTGTTAGTTTAATTTAACTATGAGATGTTTGTTTGTGCCTCAGTGTGTGGCCCATGGAGCGCTGGAGTGTGCCAGAGCCATCTATGCCCATGCTCTGCAGGTTTTCCCCAGTAAAAAAAGTGTCTGGCTTAGAGCTGCCTACTTTGAGAAAAACCATGGCACCAGGTGACAAGTTTTGGTTTTCAAACAAACATTAGTAATCAGACAGTGACAGTTGCTGTTTTACCTCACATGTTTATATGGCTGTAATAGACCCATGCATCACTACACTTAATGATCTTCTTTGGTTCTGTGCTTCATCAATGGCTGCTGTGTTCCCCTCATCCATTACTTTTCATTGCATTTGTCAGAGAGTCCTTGGAGGCTTTGCTTCAGAGGGCTGTGGCTCACTGTCCCAAAGCAGAGGTATTGTGGCTAATGGGTGCCAAGTCCAAGTGGCTTGCTGAGGATGTGCCAGCAGCCAGAAGTATCCTTGCTCTGGCCTTCCAGGTAATACAAAAAAATTCACTTGTAGATACAGCATGTCAAATATTAGTGCAATCTATGTACCTATGTCTAACTGTTTTCCCTCTTTTCTTCTCACTTCTCCCCACTCTCTGTCCTCCTGTTTGTTGTCCTAGGCTAACCCAAACAGTGAAGAGATCTGGCTGGCTGCTGTCAAACTGGAGTCTGAGAATAATGAGTATGAAAGAGCCCGTCGACTGCTAGCCAAGGCCCGCAGCAGTGCACCAACTGCCAGGGTAAGTGTGAGTTTGAGAGTGGGAAATGCTTGTGAGGGTTACTCTGTAGATAAGGATAAAAACTGAAAGGTGGTTCCTGATTGATACTATTATTACTATTAATACTATACTATTAATACTTTGTTGAATTATAAAGCTACTCTAAAAGCTATCAAAGAAAAGTGAGCACTTTTATTAGAAGAGTGATAAAATCAAGTTAGCCTGCTTATCTTATGTCACTTGTACAGAGTATAACTTTTGACCACCTCCTTTGAGGTCTTTCTGTACCACTACATTGTGTTTTTCATCAAATAGTGATTGTATTAATTGATCTCAGACCCATTTTAGATGGGTGATTGAAGTGTAAGAGTTCATTCTTCTATCTTCTCTGTTTTGAAACCAATGCTCTATGCAAAATAGTGCTGTTTCCTTCAGGTTGTTCCTAGAAACATTCTCAGGTTCAGGCTTGTAGGGTTTCTACACATCACAACGCTAAGTACTATTCATGCTGACAGATGTTGCCAGCCGAGCTTTTAAACCATCACTCTATATGTCAGGTGACCTGGCAACACTCCCTTTTCTCTTTGTTGTATGCTGACAGATGTAAGAGAGCTCGTTTAAATGTTGGCTATACTGATTGTCCCATCAGATAAGAACTTTTTAGTGTTAAGTGTTTAGGCAATATCCTAGGATGATGGCATCTGATAAATCTGAAAGCTGATAAGCTGTGGACTTGGATGCCCTGGGATTAAATGCGAAGCATTTTCATTATTCTATTTCAAGTGCATTACTTTGCATTGGCAATTTGAAAGGGGACTTCACATGTCTAATTTAGATTTGTAATCCCAACAGGTATTTATGAAGTCAGTGAAATTGGAGTGGGTGTTGGGAAACATAGAAGCTGCCCAGGAGTTGTGCACTGAAGCCCTGAAGCACTATGAGGACTTCCCTAAGCTTTGGATGATGCGAGGCCAAATTGAGGAGCAGTGTGAAAATATGGACAAGGCGAGAGAGGCCTATAACCAAGGGGTAAGGAGGGGGTTACGTTTGTAGCACAGGTTTCTTTGGGTACTGGATTAACCACAAATGCAAGGGCTCTAAAGAGCTGCAGTTTAAAGTGGGTTTTTTTGTTTTGTGTGTGTGTGTGTGTGTGTGTGTGTGTGTGTGTGTGTGTGTGTGTGTGTGTGTGTGTGTGTGTGTGTGTCTGTGTGTGTGTCTGTGTGTGTGTGTCTGTGTCTGTGCGTGTGTGTGTGTTTCCAGTGAAAATGAATGTATCATTAACTGCCAGAGTAGGAGTTAATGTTTTTTTTTTCCCTATTGCTACAGTTAAAAAAGTGTCCCCACTCGGTGCCTCTGTGGTTGCTGCTGTCACGTCTAGAAGAGAGAGTGGGACAGCTGACCAGAGCCAGAGCAATCCTGGAGAAAGCGCGACTCAAGAACCCCCAGACTCCTGAGCTGTGGTAAGAAAATACACAAAGTGTGGGGTAAGGAAGAGTTCTATATGGAAAGACGTCACCTGTGGAGGCACTGTATTTAGCATATGCACGTGATTTTTTTTTCTCACTTGGAACTTTGAAAATTTGTAATTTGGAAAAAGTTACAATTGGAACACACAAAGCACAGCAACCCAAACTGACATTCGTGGCAAATCAAGAATGTGCATTATCCCAACTATTCTCATAAATTCTGAAATAAAACCATCTAAAATTATGTTAATGTGATCCTATTAATTAGGCTGGAGTCAGTCAGATTGGAGTACAGGGCAGGATTGAAGAACATTGCCAACACACTGATGGCCAAAGCCCTGCAGGAGTGCCCGAATTCAGGTGTGTATATAATGCTGTGGAACCTTTATTAGTTGGATGATGCTTGATTTTAAAAGGGACTGAGATTTTCTAAAAACTATATACAGTCAGTTGGTTTTATGCCAGGATGTCTATGGATAATTTTAAATCTTTTAAAGTTTTTAAAAGTAAAAACAAATAATAGTTGTGAAGTTTTTTCTTTATTGTTTAGATGGTTTCTTTTTCTCTCTGCACTTCACCTTTATGCAGACTCACTTTTGTTTATTGTTCAGCCTGCATCTGCCTGTTGGAAAAATACATATTCTGGATAATTTGGTTGACATCAGCCCAAATAAATCCACGAGTTGAAAATGTTCCTGGTTTGCTGGTTGAACTCTAATACACATAAAAAAGATTACTTTAAAGGTGGTTTTTGGAGTCTCTGTATTTCAGCTCCCTTCCATTTTCTTCTTTCAAAGGTATCTTGTGGGCTGAGGCAGTATTTTTGGAGGCCAGGCCCCAGAGGAAGACGAAGAGCGTGGATGCTTTGAAGAAGTGTGAACATGATCCACATGTCTTACTCGCTGTAGCCAAGTATGACTGGAACTTTTCACTGTTTTTCACTTTCCTTGCTTTCAGTGGTAACCTGCAATATAAAAAGGCATTAAAGTTTTGGTATTGTGGTATCTCAGGTTGTTCTGGAGTGAGCGTAAGATCACCAAAGCCAGAGAATGGTTCCTCAGGACAGTAAAGATTGAGCCAGATCTGGGGGATGCTTGGGGATTCTTCTACAAGTTTGAGCTGCAGCATGGCACAGAGGTAAGGATCTGGTGTCTTGACTTGTGCTACATTGCTGATGTATTAAGAAGATTGCTGTGTGGCATTTGCATGTTCTTCCTGTACCCGTGTGGGTTTCCTCAGTACTCTGATCTCCTTCTGACCAATTAACCTAACATGCTTCTGTGTTAGTCCAGTCTTTTCTCCAAGTGGTGTTGTGGCAGTCACTTCCAAAAATGGTTTGTGTGGCTGGTAAGTATATTGTTGTGTGGTTGTATAACTTCACTGCTTTGTATCCATCAGGAGCAGCAGGAAGAGGTGCGAAAGCGCTGTGAGAACGCAGAGCCCCGCCATGGAGAGCTGTGGTGTGCCGAGTCCAAACATGTACTTAACTGGCAGAAGAAAACAGGAGAGATCTTAGCACAGGTAGCCAGCAAGATCAAGAACACATTCTGAGAGCGGGGAAATTTGGACTGAGAACACCTGGAGGACTCTGGCAGTTTCCAATGTTAGAGGGAACAGCTATCAACACGCTTGTTCTCTACCAGGACTTGTTCATCTCTGATAGATTTAAAGTATTCACACACACCCTTACCACCCTTGTATATATCAGGAGAAAGTAATGATTTGATGTCAAAGTGACGAGAGATCTGTGGATGTTTTTAAGTTTCAAATCTAAAAATCAGAGTGACTGATGGTGACCCTCTTCATCTTAATATGCAGTAAGGACACCTTTAGCTGCAGTGTGGGATTTTTGTGGATGTGTTTGTGATCTGTCTGTATGGGGGGCATCAAGGTCTGAGCTCAGCTATTCTTATTTGGCTTTTTTCTTAAGATCCTTGTCTTGTGAAGTAAACCCTCCCCTAAATGTGCTCTAAGACATGTAGTGTAAGGTGCCCTCTCAGATTTCACAGCATTTTTCTGTTATAATTTAAACCTCTCGGGTCATGCTCAGTTTGATGTTGGTGTGAACATGCATCGTACTGGAGTTTCTTTCAGGGAGGTTTGTTTTGTTTTGCTAAAACATTGAATTGCTGCTTCAGTTCCCACATGCCTCCTGGCAGATAATATATGCCTTGAAGATGTAGTTGATGAATTCATCTAGTCCAGTAAGCAGCTGTGGTATGCGCATTGAATAATTAAAGCAAAAAATACCCATTCTAGGGCTTCATTCATTCATAAATCCACTTTTCTAGCACATTATTGGATATAAAATGTTACTTTCAGGTTTGTGAAATAAATGATTGCATCATAGTATGTCTGCAGTTCTCTTTACTTTGGATCTATGCAGTGTCTCTCCGATCTTAACTATTTCTGGCCCACACTGGTCAGTGTTGGTATTCTGCTTGTTAGGTAGTAGCAATGCCAACCTAAGATAAACATGACAGGCTATGGCATGAGACGTGAGGTGAGAATGAATATGTTTGTTTTCTGGTTGTGATTAAGTTGGAGATTTAGAAAAATGAAAATATTAAATGTAAAATTATTCAGCTGTCATTGTTTGTGCATACATGACAATTACAATTTTTTGTTACCAAAAATGTAGCAAAACATTGGAGATACAGTTAAATAATAAATATGGGCCCAAACAGCAAACTTTTGGCTTTAATTCAAGGGGTCTCCAATACCACTGGTGGGTTACAACCAGTCCAGTATTTTTCCAGTTAACTCAAAAGTTTAGTTGTTTGAGTTTCTTGTGATTTTTTTCTCTTCACAAGTTAAGGTAGTAAAAGGTCATGAGATGCTTCCAAGTGTTGCATTTGGAAATCGCAGCTCTGAACCCACGATGTGCTGCCAAAAGAGCCCTTAAGTATAAGTGAAACAGACCAAATATCTACTGCAAAAACAATACGACTCTGTCAGTAACACAATGAGAGCATTAGAAGAGGCCAAATCATTATTTTGGTCTATTCTGGGGACCAAAAAACAAGCACAGCTGCAACATAATAAAGCCTGGAGATCCATGGAAAACAGCAGCGGTGGATGATCGCAGAATCCTTTCCATTGTAAATAGAGCCGGACTGATATAGGATTTTTTAGATGATACCGATATTTGGTGATTTTTAACAATATGATATTCCGATATATTATTTCTGATTTCTGATTTATACTTATTTACTTGTTTATGCTGCATCCCGACACTGCTCGGATCAAATGGTTGCGTTTGTGACTTGCTTGTGCGTGTACTCTTGCGAATAGGGAAGTTGCAGAGTGCCCTCTGGTGGACAGACTATGTAATCTGAGCACTCATAGTTAAAGGGCATTTTTCTGTCATTTATCAGCTGTTATAAATGTTGATACCAATAGATTGACAAATAGGTAATACTAGCCTGTAATATCGGCCCACTGAATAATCCATCAAGCTCTAATTGTAAAGATACAGGGGGTTGTGCGCCAGGATTCAAACCATTCCTAAAAGTTAGGAAGGAAGGATTCAGACTTCACCCTGGGAAAATATTTGAAAAAGTCAGAGCGGTTTGGGAACGGCATTGCTTTGAACAGATGAAACTGAGATCAACCTTTATCAGAATTATGGAACAAAAAAAGATTGGCGTGGCAGTGCAACTAACTTCTAATCCAAGCGTACAGCATCTTTTATAAAATGGACGGGAGGCAGTGTGATGCATAGGCATGCATGCTTTCCAGTTTCAAAGGTTGACAGTGTGACAGAAGGCAGAAAGACTCATGAAAAACTTAAAGGTTGGGCTAAACATCAAAAAGGAGAGAAGCTGTTCTATGTTAAATTATCCAACTACACTCCAGCCTCTGAAAATAGGAGACTGAAAAATGGTTGTAATTCTTCAACAGTAGATTCGTTTAACTCAAAGCTGAGAGTATGTACTTTCAACTCATGTTTATTATATAACACTAACTTGAATATGTTCTTTTAAATAATAATAATAAAGTGACCTAACTTTAGTTACTAATGTTTTAACAAGAAGTTGATATTTTGTTAACTTGCTGCTCAGGCTGTTCAGTCACTCTTCAGATGCCTGTGGGAGTTTTAATGAAGTGAAACTCACTGCAAACCAGCACTTGATCAGCTGAGTTTGGGGATTTGGCACACAGGTGAATTCTAATAACTGTTCATGTGTCACAGGGAAGGTGGTTAAAAATGTGTTATCAGATCAAAAAATATGTTGATTAATGTCCAAAGTCTGATTTTAGTCCTTGCTCGTGTTAAACTTGTAAAATAAATGAATGCTTTCGGTAGGCATGTAAGCAAGGAAAAAAGGGGTGTTACGGTACGATTTGACTGAACACTTCAGGATGTTTTATCTGTCGTTGTGTGTGTTGAAAACATTGAATTTTTATGTAATTATATTTTCGTGTCTTGTCCACATAAATTTGTTAGAGGTCTAGATTTGGCTATGTCTGTTTAGAAAGACCTGACAGTGTATATAAACTCATTGTCAAGGATTATCCGTGACTTCTCATGCAGCGATAATTCTGCCTTATTTACATATCTTTCCCGAAAATGTGTTTAAAAATGCTTTCCACTGTTTTCCCCCAAACAGTTTGAGTTTCTAAGACTTTTTTTGTCTTTGTTGTGAATTAAATGTCAAATCAAAGTGACTGCACACTTTTTTTCTTTTTTTTTTTATAAAAGATGTGATTTCCCACACTTTCACTCCAAGAGTCCCACGCATTCATCCTCCCATGCAGTTCCCATGCAGGGTCAAAGCTTTGACTGTTCTCTGTGGGAGTTTTTTTGTGTGTGTGTTTTGTTTTGGATTTTTTTTTTTTTTTGACGTTGTAGCCTGATTTTTGCTATCACAACAAGCCTTCGGAAGTTTGAATTGGTGGTTTGGATAAATGCTGCGCCGTATTTTCAAACGAAACCGAAAGGATGGAGGCAAATGATTGATTGCAGAAGTTGTCCTTGACTTGATCGGACTGGAGTTTGGTGAAATCCTAAGCCCGGCGCCAGTAATCCATGACGGGGAAGGAAATAGGAGCAGCAGTCAGTTTGGTAATGTTGGAAACCACGGAGCGCCACGTCGGAAGTCTACCCGTTGCCGTGTTCAACTTGTCCACTACAGGTAGTGCAAAAGTACTGAGGCGGTGGTGGGGGGGCTGGGGGAGTTTGGAGCTTACCTGGAGCGAAGCCGGTCACGACTAGAGATGGGTTTGCTCGTCTGAAGATCCCGCAGAAAAACATGATAAATGGTAAGCAGAGTTTTAACATCGGGTGCGTATTTACGCAGCAAGTGAGCTGATGATGAAGAGTGCACACTGGTGTGTCTTAATGGGGCTATTTCGACTTCGGTCATGATATCATGCCAGATACTTTTAACGCACTGTGCGCCTCAGTGGGAGCCAAGCTGAGCAATGATTCATGGTCTGTTTTCCACTGTTTCTTATGAAGAGTTATAACACTCCTGTCTTTCATAGTGTCTCGACCGGAACTCTGTTCCGTAGTGTCCTGGTGGCTGTCTTGTTGGCCTACTCCTGTGGGAAACGTAGATGTAACTATAAAGAAATATTGGGTTCCTACAGAGAAGTCATCTTCGTTGAGCTGCAGAATCTGGTATGATAGCATTTTCTGATAAGACAATAGGATACTTTTTTTTTTAAATTCACAACTGACTTTGGTAGATTTTTTTAGATTACTGTCTATATTGCATTCTATTTACCGACATGCCAACTTAACATTTAATGTTAGTTTACGGGAATCAGTTGCAGCTGTCATTAAACTTTTGGGAATTGTGCTTGAATAGCATGTGATAGGCTGCCCTCCAGTGTTAGCTCTTCAAATCAAGCTCTTTATTTCGTCTTTTGGCCGACGAGCAAAATTAATTTCTTAAATAACTCTGTATTGGATTATTTCTTTTGCAGAATCTGACTGTTTCACTCAATACATTCAAAGAGAGAGACCCCTGTCCCTCAGGAAAGGTAAATGCCATAACATCGGGCACACTTTCAGCACCATGGACAGGGTAATAACAAGAACCTGACGCATGTTCTGCTACATTCAAGGGCGAATATAGAGGAAGTTTTCAACCTTGGCTGATAAGCTAGATGGACTTTTTCGACTGTTTCATTTTCTACACTTTTGGGCTGTTATCTCATGGCAGGCACGTCGCATCCTGGCTTCCATCTATGGTATGACACAGCAGATACGGTGTCAGAGGAGTGGCAAGAAGAAATCTGACCTGGAGAAACCAGCTGAGAGCATGGAACAGCTTATTGCTCAGAACTGCAGTCCGCAGTATTTGGTAAGATGACTTTGAGCTACATTTCAGCTTCAAAAACCCCAACATCAACACCACGGAACAGTGAAATAACAAGCTAAACAACTCTTGTGTTATTTGCCTTTTGCATGTTTTCAGGGAAAGAGAGCCTCTTGCTCTGCTGTCCAGAAAATACGAGGGAAGAAGAGAAAAAGGATGAGGTTAATCCGAGTTATCAAGGCGCTGATCACTTGCTGGCAGAAACTTCAAAGTGTCCATGTGCTTTCAAAGTAGGAAATGCATCTCCCTGGTTTCTGTAAGCATGTGCTACTTTGTCATGAAGACATAAAGTGAATTTACACATGTTCACTGCTACAAATAGCTAATATTACATGTGTCCAATCGCTGACTGTATTTAGAAAGCTGTTTTTCAAAAGCAAAGTCAGTAATTTGTACTGTTGTCAAGTTCTCAGTGTTTTGTGTATTAAAAGCTACACCAGTATCTGCATGTCAGCATTGTTACTTGTTTTATGGAATAGCTTTATAGTAAGTAAATATAAGCTAAAAATGATCCACAGTGCCTTCAGATATTTCTAGAACATTTTAAAGGTTTCACCTGTTTTACAAACTGTTATGTTTTGTGTTTTCAAGCCACATGTCATTATACCCAAAGTGTTTTTTCTGTCAGAAATGTTGAGTATATGGCACATAATAAAATGTATACATGTCTGATTCATGACTTTCTGTGAAGACCCCATGTGGTTGTTATTATTTTACTTATTAACATTGTTAAAAACAATTAAACAGCTTGCAAAAAGTTTTTGGCTAAATAAAATTTTGAGACACTTATTAACTCGAAATTTTGACTTAGTTCTGCCTGTATTTTTCCCCCAGTGGTGGAAACAAACTTCCATGGCAATGACACAAAATAAAGGGCAAAATGTGAAAAAGAGAAATAATAATGCATGCTGGGAGACAGGTGTAACGGTGAAGATGCAATCAGTAGAGGCAGTGCGGGTAGATGACTGTAAATACCTGTAGTCAACCATCCAAAAGCAACGGACAGAGCAAACGAGAGGCGAAGAAGAGAGTGCAGGCAGGGTGGAGTGGGTGGAGAGTTGGATTTGTGACAGAAGGACAGCAACAAGAGTGAAAGGGAAGGTTTACAAGATGGTAGTGAGGGAACCTGAAAACCACCTTAATCCTTTTATGTTCCGCGTGTTCTTTGATCGGAAAGATTTCACACAACACATAGGATAAGCAGTCAATTACTAAATTTAATAAAGCAATTTCAAACAGCCTTACAGATCTCTCTGGACCAGACGGCGAACTATGACTAAGCTAATACAATCAGCAGAATCAGGGCACGAAGTCTGATCCCTATCCAAGCCAGTCCAGATCTCATATACTCAGAGCTTATCAGCTTCTGTTACATTATATGCAGTGCAAAAATGTGCGAGAAGGATCCCAGCAGTCACTTCTCAGATGGCCTTGAAGTTTCTCCTTATCACTTGTTTTGGTTTCCTTGTTGTCTCCTGCACGTCTGTGTCTGACCATCGCCAGAGCCTCGAATATCAGAGACTGATAAACACATACCCACCAAGAACACACTGTGCCTGGCCCCCACCAAACATATGTACTTCTGTGTTGTTAAGCAATTATTTTGTTTATGTTATACTCTAAGGCAAATAAATGTAAGGATGGTAAGAGCGAACATGTACCATGAGTATATTTGGAACTTCATAAAAATTCATTTCCTTTAGTAGTGAGACCTGCTGTGGTGTATGGTTTGGAGATGGTGGCGCTAACAAAAAGACAGGAGGCTGAGCTGGAGGTGACAAAGTTGAAGATGTTAAGATTTTATTGGGAGTGACCAAAACCGACAGGATTATACGAGTACATCAGAAAGACAGCTCAGCAGTTTGGAGACAAAGTTAGAGAGTCAAGGCTGAGCTGGTGTGGCCATGCGCAGAGGAGGGACAGTGGGTATATTGGCCAAAAGATGCTGAATGCGGAGCTTCCGGGCAGGAGGAAAAGAGGAAGACCACTGAGAAGATTCGTGGATGTAATGAACGAGGACATGCAGAGGAAGGTGCTAGGTATAGTGAGACTGTGGCAGATAAATCCACTGTGAATTTATTATGTACCAACACAATTGATGCAATATATATTTAATTATTGTATTATACATAAACAATTGATAAAAGTTTTCATTTCTTAATTTTATGTATTTATTTATTTATTGCGTAAAAGTAGACGGACACAAACGCGTTACATGACACTGTTTCCGTCCGGAGCGAAAGAGATGTTGCACAACTTCTACAACACGAAGGCGTCGAAACGTCAACAGCTGGATGTACGAAGTGTTGTGAGAGAAAGCTATTACAACGAAGATATTAAAACAGCATACATTTAAATGTTTTTGCCATGTTTTTCAGCCACAGAGAACCGCATCTACTCAAAGCATTAGCCTCAAAACAACAGCGCCACTCTGCGTTTGACCCTTTGAGGAACTCCTTTTGAGCGTTCCGCACTTCACAGGTGAGAGCGGAGTTTAGTTAGTTTGTTCATTTACTCGGTAAATTCACGTTAAGTACCTTTTAAAAGACATGGCCAGCGGTGGTAGTGTGGACATGGATCCAGATGTTGCTCTGAGGCTGTTTGAGGAGGGAGCGACCCTCGTGCTGCTGGGTGTTCCTCAGGGTACAGAGCTTGGGATCGACTGCAAGAGTTGGCAAGTGGGTCCTCGCTTCCGGGGTGTTAAGATGATACCCCCAGGTCTGCACTTCCTCCACTACTGCTCGTCGGGCTATGGAGGACAAGTTGGCCCGAAGACAGGCCTCTTCCTGTCTCTCAAACCCAGAGAGGTCATACTAGCCAACTGGGACGCCAAAGAAGAAGATCTGGACTTCTCAGCCTCCAAGAATGAGCAGGAGGTGAGTCGAATTCGTGCCAGCTTGCGAGAGCTTGATCCTTACCTGGGTCCCTATCCCTATGAGGTGATGAGAAAGTGGGTGTCCTTCACTGACCGCATCAGTGAGGAGATGGCCAAAAACTTGCAGCCTCTCTCAGGACGAATATGCGCATTCAGTGACGTGATTCCCGAACTTCAGTTCAGACACACCAAAGACAGGGCAGAGCAGCCGAGGAATGACACGGCCTGTCAGAGCATGAGAGAGGGGCTTGACAGGCTCCCCAAGATGAAACAGAGGGAGGGTACAGAGTTGCGCTTCTCTGTCATCCCTGAGAAGACCTACCCTCCTGGGGCTACGCCGGCTGAGATCACTAAGTGCAGCATGGACCTGAGCTATGCCCTCGAGACCGTGCTGGAGAAGAACCACAAGGAGCAGCCTCTTAACATGCTAGGTATGTGTTACATTTGTTAAAAATGGGTTACTGTTGGATTTATTATGTAAGAAAAACTACTGACGTTTAACTCCTCTCTCAGGTGAGCTGCAGTTTGCCTTCGTGTGTTTCCTCTTTGGAAATGTGTACGAGGGCTTCGAGCACTGGAAGTGCCTCCTCACTCTAATGTGTCGCTCAGAGGAGGCCATTGTGAAGCGCAAGGAACTTTATCTGGGGCTCATCGGCGTGCTGTACCACCAACTTGGAGAAATACCTCCTGACTTTTTTGTTGACATTGTGTCACAGAACAACTTCCTTACCTCCACACTGCAGGTACATGCACAACACCAGACTGTAATTGTGTTGTAAAAACTGTCACTTAACAGGCTAAATAACATACAGTTAGGTCACTGATGCAATATTTATTTTAGATGTGTACCATAACAGTCAGGCTACAATTACATGATGAATGTGGACTTTCTTTTTTCTTAAATTTAAAAGATCATTAACTGATGATCTTCTGCTCAATCCTTCTCTTATATTTAGATTGCCCTTGTCCCATTGGAAAAACAGTTTCACCACTGTTTTACTCAGATTATTTTCTCTAGGATGTTGTGACATGAAAAAGTTGTCAAAAAAGCATTCTTGCAAATTAATCTTAAGCAGTGACAATGAAAATGTCTATTATTGCAAAATTTGGGTTCAATTAACCAACGTAACATTTCCAACCTAACATTTTTTCCCCCAGTCAACCACCAGGCCAGAAGGTCAGACTTGTACTTTCCCCTTGTATATTTTTACTGGCCCACAAAATGCCAGTTGTTTTCTAGCTTAATCTATAAGAATATGCCATGATTTGTTATTAGATTCAAATTTTGTATTTGAACGACATTGTGATTTGTAGTGAGAGTATGGAGCAGCTGGAAGAGAGCCTGGAGATATGGAGGTATGCTCTGGAGAGAAGAGGAATGAAAGTCAGTAGAAGCAAGACATGATACATGTATGTGAATGAGAAGGAGACAGATGTAACAGTGAAGCTGAAAGGGGTAGGGCTAGTGAAGGTAGATGTGTTTAAATCCAAGACATGGATGGCGCACAAGAGAGGTGAAGAAGAGTGTGCAGGCAGGGTGGAGAGGATGGAGACAAATATCAGATGAGTGAAAGAGAACGTTTACAAGATGGTAGTGAGACCTCTATGGTTTGAAGACTGTGGCACTGACAAAAAGACACGAGGTCAAGTTGGAGGTGGCAGATTTGACAGGCAACCCCTAAAATGAGGAGCTGAAAGAAGAAGATGATCAGAAAAGAGTTGTAACCAAAGCTTTAAAATAAATGTTGTGAAAATTCTGAGGCTCTCTTTAGAATTATTTCTGCATGCTGCTGGTATTGCTGCTGGAGTCACATGGGGTGACTGCTGTCAGCTTGCAACAAAATTTACAAGAAATCTTCCAGTTTAAACATCTGTCAGTTTATCTGCATACAGACTGCTTTCATTTTAGCTGTGCTGTCACAGTGTAAAATAAATAGAAATTTAAAGCAGGTAAAAACATTGTTTTCTTCACAAGAAAGACTCCAAGACATTTATTTGTATTTTCAGTGAGTCATTTCAGTCGGCTTTCTTTGTGGGTGAGTCAGTCAGTGGAAATACTGTCACTGGTCAGAAGCTGGCCAATCAGCTTGCCCAGCATGCTTTTCTCTTGGCCTTGGGCCATTGGACTGTTGTTTGTGTTGAACCCTGCATTTATTCTACTTAAGCCCTGGCAGGGATTCAACCTGGGCCCTCTGTGGAGTTTGCGTGCTCTCTGTGCTCACATTATTCTTATACGCCTGGTATCTGTGGACAGGTTTCAGATAAATCAGTACAACATATATTCATAATCCTGAATGATATCCACGATACACAGAAATGCCTGCAAACAGAAAGACTGCTGTATCAAAGCACCTGAATTGTTACTGTTCCCAAGGACTTTCGCATTTACGGTTACCTGTCATAAAGTTTTTGATTTATTTTGTTCACAGGATTTTTTCCAGTTTGCCAGTGGGCCTGGTGTAGATGCCACCCTGCGTAAGAGAGCTGAGAAATTCAAAGCCCACCTGACCAAGAAGTTCCGCTGGGATTTCGAGACTGACTTGGATGACTGTGCACCTGTTGTGGTGGAGCTGCCTGAAGGTGTTACAGTGGACTGAAACTACTCTATGGACTCAGTGTTCACCCATAAACAGGAACACAGAAGGAGAGCCACAAAGTATCTGATGCTACAGTCACACTAGGGAAAACGGTGGTCGGAGACCGTGGCTTGACCAAAATTATTGAAAACTTGTGATCTCATTGCATTTCAAATAGTTGCTTTGAAAACAGGAAGCAAGTGTGCAACCACTCGCAGACTGCTGCCATCCTCAAAGTGACTTTTTGAAGTCAATATAACGGCAATAAGAGGGAGCCAGTGATTAAAGGGGGTCATGTTGGCAATTACATGTTTGTGATAATAGGACAATTAATTGATAAATTGGCGAAAATCTTAAGTCTGTGGCCAACTACAAACATAGAAATTGACATTACCTACTTATATTCAGAGTCCAGCTAAAACCTCACAAATTTAAAACAGAAATTCAAAAATTCCTCCACAAATAGTGGCATAGTTGCTGCAGGAAGTGATATATAGGGGCTTGTCAACCATGCTTTTACATAACCAGCTGGCAACCAGTTGAGTCGAGTCCCCGTAGATGCACATCGCAGATGATTTGGCCCCATCAGTGCACACTGACTCAGATTGTTTGCAGTGTGTCTGTGTTTATAAATTAGACAACAGCTTTCACCAGTCTGAGAGTGATTGCTGACAGGTTGTTTCCCACCTGGTAACCTGTGCAAGGCTGAGAGTGCTGCACACTCAACTTCTGGTTAGTTAGTGCAACCACTTTCAGTCAGTCTCTAACAACCATGTTTTTTTTTCTTAGTCATAAGAAGTTCAGTCCTCATAATGTTAGTTTGCTTAACTCAAGTAGTTTATTAGCAGAGTGTGTTGAAATTCTAATACGTGAGCTGCACTACGTTTTATTGTAAATTCAGTTTTTCCTCTGTTAAGAGAAAAGCAACTGTGGTATTTAGTTATCTGTAGTGTTGCAGTCTTGGCAGAGCAGGAGCAAACGAGAGCAGTGGTTCTCTGATGATGATACTTTAGTTGGGCCGTTATTGAGACAGTTTGAACTATAACCTTCAGTCAGCCTTATGAAAAAGGTACATGAGATGTACAATGTTTTCTGGAGTTGGGGGTATAGGTGTTATAACTCATAAGTTAATGTTGCTTTGTTGGTAAAGAACTACTTTGTAAAAAATAAGCCTAAAATCTTCTGTTTCATTGATTGTTTTTATGTTACTTTAGTCCGTTTAATAAAAACACCACTTCTGAAGCCAAATAGCTGTGTGTGTCTATGTGTAGGCTCCTGCCAGTGTCATTCATCATTAATGAACTTTTCAATACCTGCTAGGAGGTGTTTTCTCTTTCTCCTCCACTAGATGGCGTACATAGGCTTTTTTTTTGCAAAGCTCTACAATCTAATATAGGTACTAAAGCATCATTTTTGCAGGTTATCCATCCATCAGTAAAAGTTGCTGTTTTTGGGAGAAAGGACTAAAGATTTATGAGGAACACAAAAATAAGTGGTACACTAAATGCAATTTATTAGCTGTAATTAATTATTTCTCTAAAAGGAGAGAAAGGAAATAAAAAGGTTCTACAATCATAATAACAGTCTTAAGGAGATGATACAAAAAACTTTTTGTTTTCCACCCACCTTTTCTAGGTGTACTTAATCCTCATCTTCACTCCTATACATATACCTCCATCCTTACAGATTTTTTGTTCTCCTGTTAGTCCATTGATCTGTTCACCTGTTAAATTTACTCTTGCACCTCTTGAACCCTTTTATTTCCAGCTGGACCTCGCTTATTTGACATGCTCCATTGGCTCCATGAGTCAATCTACAGCTATAAAGCCGTTGTGAAAAGGACAAAAGTCGTCTAACGCAATTATGGGAATCAATAGAGCCTGAGCTTCTTGATGGAGATCCAAATGCCAATACAAGAAATCCATTCTCTTCCGGGAAGACAGCTGGTATTGTGAAATTGATGGTAACAGTGGGCTTTACACTGAAAACCCCCCTTTAAAGATTTACGCAACTCTTTAAAAAAATCAGTTCATGTTTGTGGTCTGCTGTGAGACCACTGGGGCCCTGTGCTGGTTGTTATTTTCCTTTTGAATGCAATTAGATGGCGAGTATGGCTTGGAACACATGGCGGAAACTTATCAGCACGACATGGAAGGAAATGTATGCCAATGATTTGTAGATGCATTTTCCTCTCCGGGGATGAAATACTGTACATTGTCAATGAAGACAGTCGCAGAAATGACTCCGCTGGGATGTCTTTGGCATTCCAGCCCCTCTATTACTGCTGGAATTACAGTGTATAGCAAGTCAGCGGATAACTCACTAAGGGTCCAGCTTTTCTGTGCACCATGCACCCCTTCACCCTCGATGAACGATCTCCTTCTGTGTTCCTGGTATGGCAACCATTTTCCTTCTAATCCCTTATTTGTTTTGTTTGGTGTGGCCACCCTGGGGAGCGAAGCATGCAGAGAAACCAGCTGCACTGACTATGCAGACCCTCAAAAGCCTAGCAGGCCTTGTCAGTCATGGTGGAGCTTTCTCTCCATCAGATGTGAGCTGGCTATTTCCATGGGGCTCACAGGCCGCTTGCGCTGCCAGTGTAAACACAGGCCCCTCTGTTTCTTTTCAGTCCCTCACCCACTCTCTCCTCCCCTCTTCACGACAGATAGGAGGATAACAGTGTGTGTGTGACTTCTTGACCAAGTGCTGAATGGCTGTAATTAATTTATTGTGGACTAAACAAATCAGATGTTTGATAATGTGTGCACTGAACTGCTCAATTACTAACTCTTACTTCAGACATCTGCATTAAATGGCTAATTTTTGCTGTTCTCCATGGCAGAAAGTCAGAAGTAAACTAGAAGCTATGCAAGAATATCAGTATTAACAGAATCAGTGCTAGCTGACAGCTGTTTTATTTACTTTTTTTTTTTTATTTCAGGTTGTCATTTCCTGTGTTCTCCCTCCCTGCACACAGCTTAAATTGTTGCCATTTCTCCTATCTTTCACAAAATCATGTTTCCAGGACTATTTTTGAGATATGGCATTATTACCATAATAAAAAGCTTGTTAAAAAAAACTATGATTTTGGTCATTGTTTGTGTCCTGCAATTACATGTGAGGAAAAATTACAATGTTTACATTGTAGGTTTTCACTGTGCTGTAGAGATTACAGGTATAACTGGAAGCCTTAATAGTGGGTTTTTAAAAAAAATAAAGTATAAACCTTCATTTTTCTGATATAAAAATGAAAGCAAATATTCTAGAGAAAAGGATAAATGACCTGCTCTCATAAACCAAACCTGGTGTCAGAAAAAGTTTGATGATATCATGTGCATCTGTGGAATGGATTTAATTCCCTGCTCACACACATCAGTTTCCAGTGGCTACTTTTTCTCACTTTTTTTGTCTTGGAGTTTGGCATCTGCCTCGCTGGTAAGTATATGCTGATTACAAGGCACTTCCATAATCTCTCGCTTCTGCAGTGCTAGCGGGACGGGGTTCACATGTCTGACTCGCATGACCCAAATGTGATTCAGGCACGTGTACATTTTCCCAGGATGCACATAAGAGTGTGCGGTCTGGGCGCGTGCACATTTTGAACCCAGACATATTGACGGCGGGGGTGGTAGGGGTGTTAAAAGAAAGGATGAATGAGGTTAAAAATCCCTCCTGGAAATTTCATACACATCAGCAGAGAGAGAGTGTGTGAGTTTGTGAACAATATGTTCTCTTATAGTGACCTGCTGAAGTGATTAAAGACAGGAGCTAAAAAGAAGGCAGTAGACCTTTGAGATGTAGGTAGCAGGCATCTGTGTGTCTTTTTGATCATGTACATCGTAAGGGCACAGCAGCTGGCCAATAAAGTTCCCAGAGTAAGCAACTAAATTTGCTGAGGTGGAAAAAAGTGCAGGCCGTGATTAGCACATTCAGACCCTGCAGGACAACAGCGGCAGAGATCACCTTCACTGACATGTCTGAGCCTTGTCACAGAGCTCATAAAAGTGTCTACACCTGTGCTGTGTATCATCCCTGAGAGCTTAAATAAACATTGGACGATCATTTTGAATCAAACAGGGATTAGATAAACCACAGCAAAGACCTTTCCTGGTCCCTATTCCCCATTCACAGTTCATCAGATATCTTTCACTCTCCCCCACCTGCTCTTCAGATGACTGAATCTGACTTCCATTTTTAGTGAGCTTGTGTTGTCTTTGGCTGTGGCACTCAGAGCATGAACTCTGGCCGACATTGTCACAGCAGAAAGGATTTGAATACCCCGGCACCTCAAATGCACACAGATGCACACACAACCTCCCTCAACAGCTTACTGTCTTTGTTTAATCCTATATTTTATTTATTTTTTTAATTGTTGTGTATCTGCGTGTGAAATGGCTCTAAATTGGAAGTAGACCCCTCCTGTTAGCCAAAGACCCAAGGGAGAACCCCATGAAAAATTGCAGCATGGAGAGGAAGGGCAGGAGGGGAAACCCATAAGCAGACTGGACCTTTCAGATTGCTCTCTGAAGTGGATGAAAACTTTCATCACTCATAGTTTTCCAGTGGGTCTTAAAGTCATTCCTGCTTAAGCATTTCCTTTTATATCATTTTTTCTCTCTCCCATCTGCCACCTGCACTTTTAAAATCGTCGACCTCACTCTGAGTTTTCTCACAAGCAATCTTGGTTCCTACATTTTGTTCCCTGTCAGATTTGTGCTTACTCCCACTGCTTTGCATCGACCTCTGCTGGTTATTTATTTATTTATTTTTCTTATGGCAACTGAATCAAAAACTCTTGCGACGCTACAGTTGTGGCCAGAAGTTTACATACACTCATCATGGGTATGAATGTCAGGGTAAATGTGAGCTTTTAATTGTTTCTTTGAACTACTGTTTTGTAGGTTGGAATGATTGCACAGCATACATCATTAATTACTTTAAAAACAGGATTTGGGTGCATAACTTTGAACTTATTTTGGATCATCTCCACACAGAGTAAAAGGTATACATACAGGCTTAGATATATACATAGACTCACTTTTAATAACTTGTGCTGAAGGTTCTACAATATTATCTTTTAACTTGACAAGACCTAGGCCTGTTAACATCTCCTTAATGATCATGATTGACTAAAACTGGTAGTTTTTCTTTGCCAGTATAAAAAGGATTTGTTTGAAAGCACTCATTGGATTGACCAATATTCAGAACAATGGGAAAGTCCAAGGAAAACAGCGAAGATCTAAGAAAGAGAATTGAAAATTTACAGAAGTTGGAAAGGTCTCTTGGAACCATTTCTAAACAGCTGCAGAGTCCAAGATCATCAGTTCAAACAACTGTGCATGAGTACAAGTTATAAAGATGTGTTGGAATGACAAGGTCTGGAAGACGACCCAAACTGTCACCCTCAGATGAGAGGAAATTGGTTAGGATGTCCAGGAACAACCCAGGAACCACCAAGGTTCAAGCCTGCCATGAACTGGAACCTGCTGGAACATCAGTGACACTGTCTACAGTGAACCAAGTTTTACATCGCCATGGACCGTGTGGGTGCTGACCAAGAAAGAAGCCCCTGCTCCAAAATTGACACCTTCAAGTTCAACTGAAATTTGCAGCTGCCTACATGGAAAAGCCAAATGCCTTCTGGAGAAAAGTTTTATTATCAGGGGAGACAAAGATTGAACTATTTTGACACAACGATAAGAGGTAAGTTTGGAGGAGTATAGGTGAGGCTTTCAAACCTAAGAGGATTGGTCAAATATCCAGCCAGAATGATGCAAGAAGCTTGTTGATGGCTACCAAAAGTATCTGGTCAAGGTGCAAATTGCTTAACAAAGTATTAGTGGGGGTGTATGTACATATTTAACCCTGTGTGGATTAGAGAAAATCCTAAATAAATTCAAACTTGTGCACCCAACTCTTTCTTTTTAAAGTCATTAAAGATGTATGCTGTACAATCATTCCAGTGAGAAAAAAGAACAGTTCAAAGAAATCATTAAAAGACCCAAATTACCATGACATCCATGCTCAATGATGAATGCAGGTAAACTTCTGCCCACAACTGTACATTTGTTCCTTCCTTAATTGTGCTTTAGCTCATTTTAAATGTAAAGGATTTTGTGACACAAGCAGCATTTTAAAAGCCACAGAAAATTTGCAGCCTCCGCTGTTTTACTCCCACATTTCTTTAATGTAACTGTAAATCTGGATCTTTCTGTCTCCTTTATGTACTTCATACCCTTCCCACTCTTTCCTACTGTATTCCACTTCCCCCACTTCTCTGAGATGAGTTATTAGACCATCATCGATCATAGCAGAGCAGGGAAAGTCAGTTCCCCTCTACTCTCAGTATTTTGTAGCTTGCTGTACCATTTCTGCTCTGTGTTTGCTGAAATCTCAGTGTCCCCAAAATTCCCTCATAATCATTAGCAGACCTAAAGGAAACATCACTTCTCATCAGGGTGTTTATTAAGTAAATAACTCTTAATTACCATATTCTTTAAAGTCTTTCCATCTAGCCTTCCAACTCTAACTCCCCTGTGTCCCTGGCCAGAATCCTAGACTCATCCCAGCCCATCATCCCTAATCTGAGTGCTAGCTGTCTCTTTTCCTATCCTGCTGCTGTCACCACTGCCATTAAGTCTGTCTAATTGAAGAGGCTTCTGTCAGTGTGTGTATGTGCATGTGAGTATGGGTCCGTGTTGTGGCCAGGCTCACTGGAGCCAGGTGGCCACGTGTTTGGCTCACAGGAGAACATTCTTCTATCAGTGTTAAACCATAGGCTATAAACTCAGCCATGTGGTGAACACAGAGCAAGATCTGATTTGATGCCAAAGACTTGGCAACTGATGCACAGGAAGACATCAGATATAATCAGGAAGGGAAATTTGGCCAAATATTTAAAAATCTGGTAGATATGGCCAAAGTGGTTTGAGCTTTTTCCAAGATTTTAATGAAACTGCAAGCAAGAGAAGATGGCTCTGGATGAGTGTCTAATGGATGAACACTGCTGAGTTGCACATGAGAATTCACTGGGTCTCGATTAAGAAGACGGGCTCTTGAAGCTGAAATGAAAGTGTGAGTGCTTTATAACAAACAAAACAGATACAACTGCCAGTGTTAAATCATCTAGATGAAAAAAAAGAGGTCTTGAGACTTCACCAACAATCCAACAACATGTTAGGTGTGGTATATTTGTGGTATGTCAGCTTAGGATAGTTGAGGGGCTTGAGTTACACAACCCAAATTATAAACAACTCGCAGAAGCTGCTCATTCGCTGTGATGTCATTTAAAACTCGCAGCGCATCTTTCTGTCATAAACACATTTAGAAACATCTCCCTTTCCCCTGCAGTCACTCATGAAGGAGTATACATTTATTCATGAACTCTCTTCCCTCTTTCTCTGTGATGCCCCCTCTCCTCTCACTGTGCCACCTTCTTTCTCCTAGAGTGGCTTTATCTGAGGCTGCTCATGATGTTTACCTCTCTGACCCAAGACGTCTGTTGAGTAAACAGATACTGGCTCCTGCCGTGGTCTGAACCAGGTCCATGTTTCCCCTTCAGGGTCTTCTCCTTGTCCGGATTTCCAAGGAACCACAGCTGGCTAATGAAAGTCAGGAGTGACTGCCCACAGCATGCCTGTGCAAAGACTACTGCACTGTAGAGACCACTGCCACAATATAAACATTACTGGATGGAACCCAAGAGCATGAGAACATATTTGTGATTAGAATATTAATATATTTTTTATTGTATAATGGTCAAGTCATTAGTTTACATGCTGTATTTATGCAAATAAATACATAAAATTAAGTCTTCAATCTTAGTTGTGTTCTTCAGGTAAAAGGGACCTGCATTTCTTTTTAAGTAGTTTAACCCACAGTTGATATCCCATTCAAAATGTATATAGAAGGGTGTATGCAGTTTTATATGTATGTGAATGTCTCCTCGGGACACAGTCATACATCTCCATACTGAAATCCATTTTCAAAACCAGAGGGGAGTATCCATCTCTCTGTTCAGGCTCACAGGCTTTGTTCATGCAAATTCTTGAGGGAAGAAGTCCAGTTCAATGTAAACATTTGATCTGAGAGCACCCTCAGTCTCACGCAGCTGGCTCTACAGAAAAGACATTGAGTATGTTGAGTAGGGATGCAGGGTGAAGATTTATGCTTCATGGTTAATGATATTCTACTCCCACTGCTTTCAGTCTGCATCCCTTCCTGCACCCCACCAACACCAGGGCTGCTGGGATTCATGGGTAGACAAACAAAGACCTGCACCCGGGCGGAAACATGTGCAGGGATCTGGTTGAATTTAATGGTCTGCAAATATTCACTAACTACTATCCAAGCAGTCGTACAACTTGAAAATGTACAATTCAAACTGGAAATGAAGAAGGTTCACCCTCAAAGTAAAAGCTGGGCCTCAGTGCTGCAGCCAACATGTTTCAAAAAGCACGAATTTTACTTTGAAGGCAAATTGTCTCCGTTTTCACGGTTTCACAACAGCTCATAGAGTAGTTGTTTCTAAGACATGTCCACCACTTCCATGCAAATTACAGACAACTACAGAAATATAGTAGCAACCAAAACAATGGTTGGGGAATACACATATTTCCCTAGTTGCCAGGTGGTCACTGACTGGTCTCTAGGCATGTGTGACTGGGGATTTAGCAATCATTTTCCCGGCAACTGCCATCAACTTGCAGTAACCACTCACACCTAGTTGGGGAATACAAAGTTTTTCTTTCATGTCCGTTGGTTGCCAGATGGTTGTGGACCAATCTCTTGGCCTATGTGACTGGGGCCTTATTCACTTGATCCTACATCGTCAACATGATTGTCACATGTCCAAAATGGCAGACAAGGTAACATCAAGTGGTTAGTGGTCACGTGTCTGCAAAACCTCAATATAATACAAGACATTGATTCAAAGCAGTCTATGGTGTTCAGCCAACTGTTTTTGTTTTGAGGAGGTTCACACACACACACACACACACACACACACACACACACACACACACACACACACTATATATACTATACACAGACTGTACAACAGTAGGTTGAAAAATGGAATTGGACTTTCACTTCAAACCACTGGTTTTGTCTGAGCATGTAAACACTGTTAGTGAGATGGAGACAGAGTTGCTGATGATAGAAGTAAAAGTGGAATGCGGAATAAGAAATGTCGTATTTGTTACTTATTGATATGAAAAAGCCTGAAAAAAAATCACACACACACACACACACACACGGTTTAGCATTGGTTCTTTATGTCTAAAAAAGGCTATTTTTAAGAATGTTTCTCCACGGGTCTGTGTGTTGGTATTTATTTGTACCTTTCTCTTTCTGGTTTAATCTGAAAGGCAGTGTTTCACACTTCTTTTGGCAGCCCTGTCAGTCTCATGAAAGCAGTGGAATGACTGGCAAATCAGTAGCCGTCACACCCTACCAATTTGGAGTCCAGCTTTTCACACAATGATTTCACACGCCCAGGAGTGACCTTTGTCTCTGGCAAGGACATGGAAGCACATTCTACATGCGCTCATTTTAGTTTTTGTATTAAGAAGAAAAGATCTTAACGTTTTACGAGTCAACATAAACAGATGATAGAAAGCAATGAAACTGCTTTTCCCTTTGGAATGCACTAGTGATGCCTGTATGCTTTAGGAGCTTTCAGAGCTAATCTACCAGAATTCCTGACAGGTCCAGTTGGGAATTGCCATACCATACCTCAGTTTCAGCAGTAGTGCTGCAATGCTAAGTGGAAAAAATCAGCCATAAGTTAGATGTCTGAGGTCACCAATGCAGAAATTCTTGTCTTAATAACCAATAGCCTGGAAAAACTCAAAGAACAGAGGTTTGCACATTGGGGGTTCTTAATCCAAACCACACAAATGTACTTACATGTGCATGCATGCACTCCATGTCTTTCTCCCACGTACACTAAATGCACAGACACATACCCAGAAATGTTTGACTGACACATGTTCTATGACTGCTGTAGCATATATCCTTCATATCCTGTCTGCTTAAGAAAAGAGATTTGTTAGTCTTTGAGGTTCCTGGGTGAGTTACTAAATTCAGACTGTCACTGCTATGGAGAGTCAGTTTTATTTTCATTAAAAAAAATCATCTTCAGAACAGCCAAAGTGTAAAATACTGTAAAATACTGAACTCATTACAAATATCAACAAGAGTAAGAGATGAATGGAGCTATGAGCAAAGGAAGCTATTTTCATTTTCAAAGTATTAATCAACAAAATTCTTACAGATACCAACAAGGCTTTGTACTTAACTCCAAATTGTTAAGTGGGAGAAACAATGAATTGGAATTAACTAGAAGAAAGTTCATTACTACTACATGCCTTCAGTAAAAGCTTAGATATCTCAATAGGCATGAAGGTATTTAATATGAATAATGGGCTTGGGGTCATG
Organism: Pterophyllum scalare; assembly: GCA_024447675.2. Classification (NCBI taxonomy): domain Eukaryota; kingdom Metazoa; phylum Chordata; class Actinopteri; order Cichliformes; family Cichlidae; genus Pterophyllum; species Pterophyllum scalare. The sequence goes on along the minus strand of JAMQGT020013747.1, from coordinate 71,139 downwards.
GGATCAGGGTTGGGGTCAAGGACAAAGTCATGGGGATCTGTGGATTTACCACGTTCACACAGAGTTTTTGAATTGCTCTGTTTTGATAAATTGCTAGTGACATAGAGGCCAACTGCAAGCTGTACATGGCCATACCACTAACTACTGCCCTTTGCAAGAACTTGCCTAGAAAAGCCAGGATCTTCAGGACAAAGACATCTGTGGATTGCTCTCCATGCTAAAGAGCTAGGCCCATGCTCTTCAAAAGGTCAGATTAATTCACTGTAGTGACCAGTCTGGCTCAGAGATCAAGACAGTCCTTTCCTTTCACCATTCTGGCTTTCTAATCAACAAATGATCAACAAGCTCTTGGCAAGCGACCATTGGAGAGCTAAATTATTGGAGAAGTCTGCTAGTTAAGGTTAGTTTTTTTTTTTAAACCTAGTATGGGCCTTTGCCCTCCTGCTATGCTTTAAAGGAACAGTGTAGAAAGTCTGACCACTAGATGTCAGTAGATCCAGTCAATTGAATTCTTACCACTCTCAATTCAAGTGCATCCTAGCTACAGTGGCTGCTGTAGCACAAACTTGTTTTTGATAAACAAGGTTGATAAACCTTGTTTTTTTTTTTCAAACTCTGTGTGTTAAGGTCTTTAAAATCCTTCTTTCTCTGCAACTCCTTCCATCTGGGAAAGTCACTCTGCCAATATTTACTTTTGTTTTATCCTGTCGCCAGTCGCGTTGTCTCCTTCCTTCGTGTTTTAGCTTCTTTGGTGAAGGGGACCCCTTCTCAGATGATAAAACATGGTTGCTCCAAAGTTCACATGCTGTAGAAATTTAAGACAATTTGGATAAGAAACAAAAAAGAGCAGTTTAAGGTCTGGAATGGCCTCTGTGTGATACTGCCATGCCGATGTAACTGATGATTATAAAGTTAGATTTATAGACCTAGTCATGGATCGACTCCGTACACTGTCTCTGCACTGACTGGACTACCTTTTTAAAAATATGTCACATGTCATAGCACAGCACATCATAACGAAAATGGTTTCAGTGCCTCAAAGCTATTAAACAGAAACAACTCCACACCCTTCTAGAGAAAGTTTCTATACAGCTTTTTTTTTTCTACAAACCATTTTACAATCAAAACTACTTTGTCTGTAAAAAGCAAAAGCTGCACCTGATTTAAACCTAGCGTCCACAAAGTCTTTTTTTCCCAACAACTTCTGTAACAAAATATCACATTTACATTAAGATATCAGACATCTTGTTTCCACAATAAAAAGTTTGATTCTTAATAATTATTTTCATGTTTAAGCTCTGAAATGCCTGGCTTATCAAGCCTTTTTATAGACTAGACAGCAATATTTTCCCCCCTTTTAGCATAATCTGCAGTAATTGTCTTTATTTTAAAAGTAATTGTTTCATGAGCTGCCTTTTGCTCAGATCAAACATTTAATACTTGGAAAGGTGCTCATCATATACATGAGACTTGTCGATTCCAGTGAAAACAAAGTGCTCAACCATAGCTTGCTGACTGTGTATAAAGTGTCTCGAGTCCCCTCATCATGTATCACCAGGATGAATTTCATATGTACACATTAGACCTTATACTCGAAATCAAAACACTTAAAGTGCATAATATATTTTCCCTAGAGCATTACACCAAGTCCAGACTTGGTCCCTCTTGCAGTCAGGTGAAGAATTCCATTCTTTATTAAAATATGAGATTTGTTTGGCTGGAACTGTGTCATACAAAGGATTAACTTGCGAGACAAAGGGGTCTGTTTAAACTTCACTGTAAAATGTAGCTCTTCTTTAAACCAACATGTTCCAGCTCGCAAGCTAAATCCATGCATTTTATTAGTGATTTACTGACACTGATCCACCAATCGAACATAATTGCATTCCAAACTATATTGTGGCAACAGTCCCTCTGTGCTTTGTCAGATCCACGAGTGAGACTTGCAGGCTCCCCTGAAAGTAATGTATGCACAAGCGTGCATGCTCAGGATTTTACAAGGCTACGGTGAAGCGCTATACAGGATGGTATGTAGAGTAGAGGCACTGGTGGCAGCTGTTGTGTGTTTGCCATGTCCTCTAGCCATTACAATTGCATGTATAGCCTTTGACATGTCATTAAAACATTCTTTATGAGTGACAACATGAGGTCAGGTGATATGACAACAGATATCACTGTCTCACTGAGCAATTATTATATCGACCAAATATACAAAAAGAGCCCCAGGTAGTATCCAAATTGTATGACACTATTAAAGTTGTTTACTATCCAATATGCTTAGTATTTGCCTATCCTCACAAATGTAAGGCTTATAGAGCTCATTGCAAACAAAAAGTGAAGGTGCTGGAAAACTGATAGCTCAAGAGCCATCTTCTAACCTAGCCCTAATTGATGCTAAACAATTTAATTTAAATTAAAAGCAAAGATTTCAGTGCCTGGTGAGGGATGTTCTGCAGGTCAGAAACCAAGGAAACTCAAGAAGGGGGCCGTAATTATTAAGAAGGAAGTGGGTGAATTTAATAAAAATACAGAAATTATCCCTGCATTTAGATTTGTCTTTCAGATATTCAGCTTGTGGGTTCAGGACTGCCCATACACATGCACACTAACAAGTTTTGAATGCCACCCTAAATTTTGTCACAAGGAAACTCAAACACCCTACTGCTGCAAAAGAAGAGAAGCCCCATCGGCACTCCCTTCTTAACCAAGATCTGCCTCTCCTCTGTGTCGCATAAAACTCCTTCACAGCTTGCACACTCAAACACACACACACACACACACACACACACACACACACACACACACACACACACACACACACACACACACACACACACACAGCAGCAGCAGCAGCAGCAGCACCAGCATGTGATTGGATCTCCAGCTTTCAGAACCCTGTGTTCTTCCCCTTCTTTCTGACCCTGTGCCAGAGACTGTAAAATGAGATTATTATGTGTGAAATGATAAGCCCTCTCACTTCTTCTTTTAATGCAGTCAGGACAAATCAGGGTTAAAGACTGGAGATAGACGGTGCTGAGAGATAGCTGCAGGCTTAATGCTGCACTGCAGGTGGGGTACAGTGCTGGACTAACTTTTTCCACATCATTGCAACTTTCTTTGTATCCAGCAATTTAAGGGAGAAAAGTTTATACAGATAGAAGTCGAGATAGAGATGTTGGAAGCATAACCCCCATAACCCCCTCCTCAGCTTGGCTCTTTTCATAAATGATCCCAGATTGAACAAACATCCATCTGGGTGCGAAGCACGGTCCTCACCCCCTAACCTGCAATTCCTCTCGCTCGCACCCTTGAGCAGCATCTGTCTGGCTCTACTGTGATAGCATTCCCCGCATACCTGTGCTCTCAACTGATGGGAGCACATGCACAGGTCACAGGGCCACAATGGGGAGCGGATGTATGTGTATTAACTCAAATCTCCAGTGACAACCCAATTTTGCCATTATTGCAGATTAATCTATCCCAGGCTGTGAAGGCATAGGGACTATAAATGTACGTTAGACTGATGAGTGGAGAGAGTGTGATTAGGTGAGGCTGTGTGTGGTGAAGGTGGGTATTTGAGTGAGAAGTTTCAACTCTGAGCGAGTGTGACCTCTGGCCTCCTGATGTGAACCTGAGGCAAGCTCACTAGAGAACAACCTCCTCTAATGGAGTAATTACCGTGAGGAATAACGTGCAATTGGTTACAGTTGGATAAGCTCGAACTCATCTAATAAGGCATGCAATGCACCAAGTGGGTCAGTGAAGCGCTCAGTTTGGTGGATGATACACATTCTTTGATGTTTTAATGAAAGGCATTGCTCTCTTCCCAGGTCACCAGCCATTTGATGGCCATATGCACTCTAGATAATGATAGAGGTATGGAATTTCTGGAATGACAGAACAGCAATGAATGACCAAATAAATGCAAAAAGACTTTTTACTATACTGTATTTTGCGTTGTGGTACTTACCTCAGCAATTTCAGTGTTTTTACCACCAATTTTACTGCCTGACTCTTATTGTCTTAACATGCAGATGCAATAATCAGAGGTATCACAGTGTTACACATCATAAAAAGCTAGCGGTTGAAGGTTTACATGCACTCATCATGGGCATGAATATCATGGTATTTTGGGGTTCGAAATGATTTCTTTGAACTGTTCTTTTTCCAAGGTGGAATGATTGTACAGCATACATCTTTAATGACTTTAAAAACCAAGAATTGGGTACATAAGTTTGAAGTTATTTAAGATTTTCTCTAATACACACATGGTCAAAAGTATACAGGTTTAAATATATACAGTGTGCATGCATATACTTAAATATTTTAATACGTGGTGCTGAATGTTCTATGATGTCTTTTAACTTGACAAGGCCAAGGCCTCTTAACTTCTAGTTAGTAATAATTTTTGACTACAACTTGTAGTTTTTCTTATGGAAATTTATAAAAAGGATTTGTTTGACAGCACTCATTGAATTGACAAATACTCAGAACAATGGGAAAGTCCAAGGAAAACAGTGACAATCTAAGAAGGAAAACTGTAGACTTACACAAGTTGGGAAGGTCTCTTGGAGCCATTTCTAAACAGCTGCAGAGTCCAAGATCATCTGTTCAAACAACTGTACCTAAGCACAAATTATTCTGATGTGTTACCACACAGATCTGGAAGACGACCCAAACTGTCACCCTCAGATGAGAGGAAATTGGTTAGGATGTCCAGGAACAACCCAGGAACCACCAAGGCTCAAGCCTGCCATGAACTGGAACCTGCTGGAACATCAGTGACACTGTCCAAGCCGTGATGTGTTGAGAGTTGAGCTTCCGGTTTTGTCAAGCCTAAAAGCGTCAGATTAATTATTTATTTATTATGACCAAATGTCTGCCTGATTAACCAGATATTCAGGTGCGTCAAATACTGGTCTAAATAAGGGGATTTAAAATAAAGGTTCACATTCAAAAGGCTTTTAGAGTAGCAGCAACAGTATAAGTGACAATTTCAATTTGAATTTTGTCATCTAATAACTCAATATCATTATACATGTGTTTATTTAGTTTATTATAACTAAGTATCTCTACTTATTGCTAATTCCCACTGTTGGATTGAGGAAGATGTCTCTCTCTCAATGCACATGATGGTGCCATCTGCTTCTTTACACCTGTTAGCAGTCAGCTTCAACAGGAGGGCACTGCACGCAGGGATGTTGATGCCATGTGCCCCAGACCTGGTTCCCTTCCCCACAGGCAATGCTGGTGCGGTAAACAGTTGGATTTGGTTAGGTCAAAAACAAAACCACTAGTGCCCTTAACTGAACTCAAATCTCTGCAGTGGTTAGCCAGTGCTTGTTCCCAAGGCACCCTGAGTATCTCGGCTGTTAAACATAAAAAGGCTCAGTGCCAGAGTGTGAGTGAATGCAATGCTATTTGACTCTGCCAGCTTCTTCAAGAGACCACCTTAAAGACTTCTGGATCCTCTTATGGAAATTTATTTAAAAAAAATTCCACAGTAAACTGTACCATATTATATTTTGCCACAGTGTCTTACAATGCTGTATGCCATTTTTGTTCTTTGCACCTAGACATAAATGATTAGGTGAGCACATGAAACTGATAATCAGTTTCACAAAGCAGTTTCATCTGTATACTGCCTGAGGTGCTGAATGATTGCAGCTCTCTCAATGTTTACGCCTGTGGAACTTATTCCAACGTTATTACCCTAACCGAGTGGACTCCAAAGTTCTGCAAATCAGCCTCTGGTGTGCATTCAGTTTGTTGCTGTCTTCAGCTCCTGACCAGCATCCAGCAAACTGAACCTTCCATCCCTCCAGTTTCCAGTCTCTTCTCCAGTCACCCTCTGCAGGCAAAAAGAATGGCTGAACGGAATGCAGTTTATTCATTTCAAATGTTTTGTATTTCCAGAAGCATATTTTTATTAGCATTAAAAGCAGTACATAAGACTTGCCTCTTCACAAGACGTCATATGTCCTGAATTGTTTTCATTCAATTAACTGTCACAGCATAATTTTTTTTTATAAAAAACGCTCAGTAAAGGAGATAAGGCACTCAAAGGAAAACAAAGCATTCCTGTTAAATGTGCAAAGATTTATATAGTAATCCCTTGCAGTTGGGACAAAGCATGCCAACTTAGTCCATGCAGGCTGGTTTCTAGAAGAATGACTGACCACCCCTTGTGGCTCTTTGTCTAAGTGGATCATACGCATATGTTGCAAGTTTTCCAGTTTTTCTCACCACTTTGTTTCCTAATAGTGGCAATACATAATTTACCATGCAATTCTCACCCCATGACACTGTAGCAAACATTGAATTGCTTTCTGTTTTAAAACACCCATTTATATTAGATTAATAAGTCATCAGCTTTTGTTACTTATTAGCTAAATGGAAATAACACAAACTGAATGTCACTTTTGAAACGTGTCCTGGATACACTGTTGCTTTACTTTCGGTCAGTTCAATTGTCCCACTGTCCACCTTTTCAGCTACTCTTGTAAAGCTTCAAGTAGCAACCAGGGATAGCAAACGGGCTATCATCTTCCTGTTTTGGTTGTGCAATCAAGGCTTCATTTTCCTGATAAATTTTTTACCCACTGGGAGTAAAACCTGTATAGTTATAGGATAACAGAGAGCCAATCTAACTCTGAGGTACCATTATTCTATAGCCACTACAGCGTGCAATCATTTCATGATGTTATTAAAGTGAATGAAAGTGAGAACCGTTCATTTGTAAATCATCCAAATTGTAAAATGGTCTTGCAGAAAGTAAATACTTATCTTAATTACTTTGTCTTAGAGGAAAAGGCACACAATAATTTCATGTACAATTACAGCTTGTTCTGCACAATTATAGGGTCCAGTCATGTGGTACAATGCAGAGGGGAGTCAAAATCAAAAGTCTCAACTCATAGCAGAAATAACCACTGAAGGATTTATAGCATATACTGCCAGTACTATTTAATTAGAACAGGGGTGTCAGGGGAGGACCAGCATCTATTACCTCTGATTGGTGAGGCTGAAATTATTTCCATTCCTCAATCAATTAAATTCAGTGGTCGAGGACCCATCTGTTTATGGTTACAGTGCCTGGCTCTGAAATCTCCTTTGCCATTCTTTTATTTTAATGCTGAATAGGCTTTGTTATGATCAGAGAAATTTTTAAATCCATGCTTTGGGTTATAAAGCACCCATTCAGTACCGTAAGGATGTCTGCATGTGTGTCTATGTGTGTGCTCACAACTGAAAGTTGATTCCCATTCATTTGCAGCTTGAGGGGAATCTATTTAACAGAACAACATGAGATTTCATCAGTAGTTATGTTGCTTCCTGAGGTTGACTTTCACATAGAAGATTCAGTTGTGAGTTTGGACAGTGTGACGTGTACAAAATGTCTTGTAAATCAACTTTATGAAAGTAGGATTATTTTAACGAGGCTTAAAGAGAGGTAACGGTTAAACTATGGGAAAGAAAAGAAATGGTATTGCTGTTTTAAATTTGACTTTGCATTGATGATGAAACAGACACAAAGAAAACTGCTGAGCAAATCGTAAAGTTGGACTGAAACTGTCCAATATCTAAAAAAATGGAGGCAACAAATGATTGCCTTTGCTGGTTATCTCTCATTGTTGCAGCTGTGTTGACACTAAAAACCAGTACGCTTGTTAGCAACCATTGTGTAAATAAAAGACTTAGCCCTTTTATTTGTTTTGGCTTTTTTTGACACCCTTGGAAGTAAGGGATGCAGTATAAGTAAAGATGAAAGTTACAAACTCACTGCTCTTTTTCCTCATACTTTTGTTGTTGCCAAATTAATACTGTAATGAGTCATCTTTTTAACACACTACTGATTAGCTTTGTGTAGAATCCCACAATGCCTTGGAGCTCATATGCATCCCTTAAAAAACACAAAGGGCCAAACCACACTCAGCCATGCCCTGTAAAACTTCATTGTCGTCACTGAGCTTTGGGTAAGACAGTTGTCCAGGCAGCAGTTGCTCAACAGCTCAGAACCACCCACACTTCATATTTTAACTTAATAAGCAACCATATTTTCAAGAACCCTCTGTGTTAATGAAACATGTTATTTTGACTCCTACTAATTCACTGGCAACAGTTCTTGACACTTTGTGGTATGTTTACCAAATGCCATTGATAGCGGCCACACTGTCAAACTCAAAAAGCAACATAATAATCACTTAATCTCTTATATTAATTATACTGTTCACCGATTTAGAGTTGCACATTAAGCTTATACATAAGTTCAGTAAAGAAGATCTCTAATCACTCATCTGCCTGCTTTCCTGGGTGTTTCCCTGCTAGTCTGTTCTTTACATCACTTCCACTTTCCCACGCTGTCAAACTCAATGCCGACATCATTGCTTTGATCCGATCATCTTCTTGTCTACCTTCTCTGAGTGAATAAGCCTCCATTCTGCGTGCACAATCTCTGTGCTCTTTTGTCATTTGCCTTTTAGACTCTTATTCATGCAACCTATCTCTTCCCCATCTCTGTGTCACCCTGGTCACTCAGACCTCCATCCAAGCCACCATCTTCACCATCACCAGTGTCTAGACTCTGGAGGATCCTGTCTTAATGCCTATCAGTGCTGAGATTCTGTTGTGCTATGATGGGTCATCAGAGTCTAATCGCCAGACAGTTTTATTGAATTCAGTATCTCAATAAATCATGTTTAAGTTTTCCAAATTATCTCTCCTTATTGAAATAGAGAAAACATGTAGTGCTAAACTCACCATGGGGCTTAGTAAAAAATAATTTATTTATAATGATATCTGGAAAGAATTATACAGAATCTGCAGGTAAATGATAAGAGTTTTAGTACCAGAAGCTTTCTGGTTTGCAGTGTGTGGTCCACGTTCAACTGACCAATCAAGTTACAGGTGGATTTGGCTACATACAGGTAAGTGGTCATTGTGGGAGAGAAAAAAACAGGGAATGCATGCACTGAAAACACTGACTTTTTAAAGTTTATTTACCTTGGTAAGCAATGACCAGCACAGGGAACAGGAAATCTTGAACCTATTCAGATGTCCTGGCTATACCAGAAACATAAAAAAAAAACAAAAAAAAAAAACTGGCCACTATTTTACATGCCTTACCATACACATACTGCACCAGGGAATAACACATAGCTGTTTGATTGAGGTGTTCACATAAGCCATGTCAAATAAGCCATATCAAATCACTTTTAAAGCTCCCGTACATCCCAGCCTAGAGAAGGAGGGTTGAATGAGTGCATGATGCTGAGAGCACTGACTCACTGGATTAAACATGTTTGGAATTCTTGGCTGCCTTCCAGAAGAGATGGCTTTCAGTTTTATGATCACAATCACACAGCTTATCGTCATGTGTCATCGACTTGGCTCACAAGGGCGCTGACTTTAAAATTCTTAGATCTTTGTGGTTTTCATTGCAGTGCAATTAAGGAGAATTTCAGCAGTGCAGCTTTTACAGTCTCAGTGTCTTTTTTTGTCATGTTAATGGTTTCTGTCTAGTTCTTTTTTTTTTCTTGCAAAGGAGAGCACAGAAGAAACAAAATGCAGCCACTTCAAGAACATATTCAAGAGCTCGAAACCTACAGAACTCACTGTGGTAGCTGGGTGCTCATACATGTCAGCAGATGTCCCACATTAATATGTTAACAATTTCAACAAACTGACATCCTCTCACTTGTTGATTTGTGGTTTGTCCATATGGCAGTGATAGTGAAAGAGGGATAGTGCTGGACTATTGTGATTGGCCAGTTTCCTGTGTAAGTAAGAGTTGTGTGGTTCTATAGCAGTGACCAGAGAGACTTTCAGTAATTTTCATTTCCAATTTCGCTTTTCATGTGGTTGCAGTGCTTATGTGACACACTGGCCAACAGCTGCTGTTAAATCAGCAGAGTCAGGACAGCGATGTCCTTGGAGTTGTAAGCGCAGCTGAAGTCACTCTTAACGGCACATGTTATAGAGTCTAAATGGTGCTTAACTGTGTTTTAGACACACCGTTGATGGGTGGGATTTGTTTCAGTGGTCTTCAAACTCCAAAGGGGGCAAAGGGGGAGGCCGACCGCTCTCCCAGCGGCGGCGGCGACGAAGAAGAGCAGGCAAAGGGGGAGGCCGACCGCGCTCCCAGCGGCGGCGACGACGAGGAAGAGGAGCACCAGGCGACGAAGGGGGAGGCCGACCGCGCTCCCAGCAGCGGCGGCGACGAGGAAGAGGAGCACCAGGCGACGAAGGGGAGGCCGACCGCGCTCCCAGCAGCGGCGGCGACGAGAAAGAGGAGGGCCCCCTGACGGCTCGGACGGAGCGGGACCCTCGGGCGGACGGCCGCGTGGCATGCGGCGGCGGCGAAGAAGAGCGGGGCCCCTGACGGCCCGGGCTGAGGGGCAGATGATGGAGGTGGTGTGGACGGTGGTTGTGGAGCGGCTGGCTGCAGCTGCGGGAAGGCTGATACTGGGGAAACTGAGGGAGCTGAAGGGACAGAGGACGAGGGAGCTGCTGGGACAGAGGACGAGGGAGCTGAGGGGACTGAAGGAGCTGAAGGGACCAAAGGAGGCGGAGCTGCAGGGAGTGAAATGACCGAAGGGATGGCTGGAGCGGCTACAGCTGACTGGGAAGGGGCCGGCAACGCTACGGCTGGCCGGGAAGGGGCCGGCAACGCTACGGCTGGCCGAGGGGGGCCGGCAACGCTACGGCTGGCCGAGAGGGGGCCGGCAACGCTACGGCTGGCCGAGAGGGGGCCGGCAACGCTACGGCTGGCCGAGGGGGCCGGCAACGCTACGGCTGGCCGAGGGGGCCGGCGACGCTACGGCTGGCCGAGAGGAAGCCGGCGACGCTACGGCTGGCCGAGAGGAAGCCGGCGACGCTACGGCTGGCCGAGAGGAAGCCGGCGACGCTACGGCCGCTGGCTGTGGGGAAGCCGGAGCTACGGCGGCGGGGACAGGAGCTAGAGCTGGGGCCGGAGAGGGAGCCAGAGCTGGGGCCGGAGAGGGAGCCAGAGCTGGGGCCGGAGAGGGAGCCAGAGCTGGGGCCGGAGAGGGAGCCAGAGCTGGGGCCGGAGAGGGAGCCAGAGCTGGGGCCGGAGAGGGAGCCAGAGCTGGGGCCGGAGAGGGAGCCAGAGCTGGGGCCGGACAGGGAGCTAGGGCTGGAGCAGGGACCGGAAGTGCAGCCCAGCTCATAATGTGCACCACATAGCCCCTCGTCAGTGTGGGCATGGTGTCCATCAGCCCGGGGAAGTCCCACAACAGCCCGTGGAGACTGCGTGCCAGCTGTCTCCCCTGCTTGTCGCAGGGCTGCCGGAACCATCCGTGGCAGAGGTCCAACACCCGCTCGCAGGGGTCCAGCGGAAACCCCCCACTGGGCTGGTCAGGTGGTGGAACGGCCACCGGAAGCTGTGAGGGTGCCCTCCTCCGCTGCCGGGGACTTTCCCTCCTCCGTGTTTGGGCCCCCTGCCGAGGAAGGGAGGGGCCCGTGAGCGAAGTCCCGGGTGTCAGGGACAGCCCGCCGGTGCGGATGGCCTGCACCGCAGGCGGAGGGGGTGAGCGGCGTCGCCGGGGACCTCGTACCGATGCGGGTCCTCCTCGAGCCAGGCGAGAGCCGCGGTACCTGTCTGTGTCTGCGGGGTCCATTGTGGTCGCGTCGTTCTGTCATGGAACAGCTGTGTGGCAGGCAGGATGACGGCTGGACCCCAATGCAGACACGCCGGACAGAGGTAAGGGGGATACACAGGTTTATTAGGAACAAGCCAGGAACAAAAACAGAACTAAAAACGGTGCCAAGCAGGGAGACAAACAACTGGAGCACAGAACGGGGAACACGGAAGGGCACAATGAAGACGACGCGACAAGGAACGGAAGAAAACGCAAGGCTTAAGAACACATGAGGGCCATCGGGGCAAGAGAAAACAGCTGGACACAACAGGTGAAGCAAATCAGGAAAATCAACAGAGGGAAGCAAAGCTAGACACGAGACAAGGGGAACACAGGACTATCAAAATAAAACAGGAAGGGACAGGACCAGGAACACGCAGAACATGACACAGGGGGGAAACACCAGGGACCAAAGAAAACAAGGAATCAAAAAACAGGGAAAAATAACTGAAAACACTGGGCCACAGGCCCAGGACCATGACAGTTTGATGGTTTGGGTGGATAAGGGGAAGAGGATGCATGGATGGATGGATAGATGGAGACTGACTTGTTTGTGGAGCCACCCTCAAGTGGCCATTAGAGGAAATGTAGTTTTTTTACACTTTCCACTGACTTCAATTTTCAGCCCCAGAGGTTGAGTTGAGTATTTTTTTCTGTTTTGCTATTGTTGTTGTTGTTTTTAGCTCTAATCCATCTCACTGATCTTATAGATCAGCTGATGTTCCCCAATTGCCTCAAATGTGTTCATTTGGTGGATGGCAAAAGGAATGAGCCATGAAAAGAACATAGCTTTTTTACGAAAAAAAATCTGGTGCCCAGATTTGGACTCATCAAGCATGAAGTAGATTGAATAAATGGTTGTTGAGACAGTGAAGAACACAGAGTCTCTCTCTCTCTCTCTCTCTCTCTCTTCCTTCACTTATTAGTTATAAGTCTTTTTTTGCAAGGAGCCATATAGTGGAAGAAATACTTGTGAATTTTATAATTTCAATGACAAAATAACCACCTGGATGCATCAGATTAAGCTCAGACCTCAATAAAGATGGGAGACAGTTGAGAAAACCCAGGCAGTAACTGTTACACAGAGGAGTGGTACTTAGTCATATGCTGAGACAAAAAAGCTGTTACAGTAGATGGTTGCAAATGACTTCTAGATAAAGTGAGGCAGAGTGAGAAGGCTACAATGCAGACAGATGTAAAAATGCAAGGAGAGAGCAGTGGCTATAACTAACAGTTAACTATTTGGTCAGAGGCCAGCAGGACCAGGGTGGTCCACAATACAGACTGGGAGAAGGGGAATCCAACTTGTTGCATCGATGAAAGGAGTTTCTGACAGGTCAAAAAAAGCAGAACAAGTCATGAGTTGTTTGTGAGTCAGTGAGCTGTGTGACAGTAAGTCTAACAGCAACTCTGCAGGGAAACTTTCCACCTGTGATTTTGGTATTACAGCAGTGCTGAACTGGACTGTTCAAAAAAACAAACAAAGAAACCCAAAAACCAAACAAAAGAATTGACCTATAAGACACAAAGGGAAGGATAAGTAGAAAAAACACGAAAGTGGAGAAGTGGAGATATTTCCTGGAGGGAAAGGTAACCCTTTTGGAATGACTGAATTCCGGGATTCTCAGGCTCCCTGCAGCGGTTCGGAAGCTGCAGAAATCAGATCGGCTTCAAGTGACAGGATGGAGCAAAGTTGGCTTCCTTACAGGATGTGAATCTGTATAAATATGTAAATGAGAGAATGTGATTTGTGCACTTATTGTCTTGGAAAAAGTGCCCGTGCTTCAAGTGGCTTAAGTGGTTGAATGTTTCTCATTGGAAAGACTGATATTTGAGACATTTGAGATTCATTTGTAAGCTGTGGGCTCACAGCACTAGACAGTCCTATATAATACAAGTATACCATTATACCATTACTATATAGTTATATGAAATTATTAAAATATTGACTATCTATAGAGATATGTGTATGATCATGTGTGTGTGTGTGTGTGTGTGTGTGTGTGTGTGTGTGTATATATATATATATATATATATATATATATATATATATATATATATATATATATATATATATATATATATATATTATTTGCTCCCTTTCACTTACACTGAGAGTGAGTATTTGTTCTGTAAGTCACTCAGACTTTCTCAGTGGCAGTAACATTGTGTAAAGTGGACTTTTTATAACACTTAGCCATTCAAGAGCACACTTCAGAAAGACCACAAACAAACAAGGCAGTGCTTTATCTTTGCCATTGTGAGAAGTGATTACTAGAGGCCTCTAGTGCGCTGTTGAAAACAATGAGTCACAGCGCTGGACAGTATCTTGCCCAAGTGTGTTCTGATTATTTGGAAAGCATGCTAAAAGAAAAACTGCAATTTGAGGATTATATAATACGTTAATGTGCTGTGACTGGGGGGAAAACTGAAAGATGAACTGAAGCAAAGAAGAGCCTGGAATTAAAGAGCAACACTCAGAATCTCCCAAATACAGCTGGGCAAAACGGTGTCTTTTCTGATTATGATTCACCAGGGATAATCAGGGAACAGCTAGATTAGCAGCCATGAACAAATCTGTTTACTGTATATGTCACAGTGCATTCTGTCACCTGATATTTAGCCCATACTGCCAGCTGCTTGGGGCACCTATCAAACACATGGGAGCAGCATGTGAATAAAGGCATTCAGTGTGTTGGCCAGACATTAGAGAAAATACAATTGGAGGAATGAAATGTGAAACACTAATCTAGCTGTAAACTCAGAGTGTGGATCAGCAGCTGCAAAAGTTCACAGAGTTGAGCGTGGACACTTCTGTGTGGAAATGCTGTGCCATATCAAATAAATGACTCTAGTATTGGGAATCAGCAAAACACGTTATGAGAATGTATTAAATCTGGAATATTGCTTCAGGTCTTTGTGCATGTATGCATGTGTGGTTGTAGAATGTGCACACACAAGAATCACTGTATTTAGCTTAATTATTCTTGGGTGGAACCTGATTTCTGGCAGCAATGACAATTATTGTTCTCTTAGAAACATCAAAAACCAGCAGCACATCTCTCTGACTGCCCACACCTTAAGCCCCTACATATGGATACTGTTCACATGATTGTAGCTCTTATTGTTGTGGACTGCTGCTTGCTGTGGTAATTTCTTTCAGGTGCCAAAGCAAAACAATCATCTTAGCTATATATATAAAAAAAACACAAAACAAAACTAAGAAAAAAAAGAATCCAATTACAGCTACAGCCAACTTCAATGAAAATTACTTTTATGCTCAATGGCATGTCTTAACAGTGACCCCTTCCACTACGATATTTGGTCTGTTGTCAGTTTCTCGTCTCAACCATAGCAGGTGCTCTCTAAAAATCCTTATCAGGTGGTTTTCTGATATTTTTCTTACTCATTGCACTTCCCATCTGAAAAGACCACTCATAAAAGGCTTACTTGGTACAGACATGTTCAAATACTGCCATTATCACTGTAGGCTCCAGGTGTCAGGCTGTGTTAGCATCAGCATACTCCACTAAACACATCTGTCCTCCTGCATTAAGCTTCAAGTCTAACCCAAGCCTGTCCACAAAGCTGCTGAAAACAATAGTCTATAATCTTTAATGAGGTACTGACTGAACGAAATGTTTTCAGCAGCTGTTCCATTTCATTTACACTGTAGAATGACATTAGTCACTCTCTCTGTCTGTGAGTAACTAGCTTATATCTTATCTTATATAACTTACTTTATATTATACATGCTTCTATTAGATTATTTATCTATTAAATTATTAGAAGGCATAGCATACATATTCATTGCTATGCAGATGATACCCAGCTTTATTTATCCATGAAGCCAGGTGATACCAAACAAGTAGTTAAGCTACAGGTGTGTCTTAAAGTCATAAATGCCTGGATGACCTCTAATTTCCTGGCTGGACTATTGTAATTCATTATAAGGTCTAAGGTATAAGAAAGCAAAACTAAACACAATGCACAAAAGACAAAAGACTAGCAAAATAAAACAGGAAGTAACAAAACACGGGAGACATAAACACGGACTTGACTACACACGGGAAACATAGGGAAGCCTGAAAACTAAAACAAAGCAAACAGCCATGAACATAACCCAGATAACTAGAACTCAGAAGGCCTGATAGACTCAAAACTAAATACAAACAGAAACCAAACAAAGATATAAAGAAAGGACTGAACACAAAATCATTGACACTCATAAGAACGAGGAAAAACTCAAGACTAACAAAAACAACAAAACTCAAACTACCAATGTACAAAATAAGCTTGAGTTCAAAAGTCCAAAAGCAGTCCCAGGATCATGACAATCAGCAGTGGAAACTGCAAGCTCTCTTCCTGCTTTATGAAATAGTGGAATTGTAGGTCACTTCCAGCATGTTATCTTGCGATTTGCACTCACTTGCATGCTATTTTATAGCATTAACTACTGTAGCATGGCAAATGGATAAGCTTGGAGTAAGGTTTTGGGGTGATGTGTAGTCCTTACATGAATGAAATGATTTTTAGAAAATTGATACATATTCACCCATCATTTTGTGATAGGCTGATGGGCTGCTGAGTGTCATCAGATGTTAAGGTGGGCTAGAAGGAGCCTGCACCTTCAAATTAAAAAAAAAAAAAAGTAAAGAAGATTGTATGCATGCCAATCTCAGTTTCAATTGTTTCAGTAAATGAGCAAGTAATACTCCCTTATGTTGTTTCCACTCTCCTCCTAACACCCTTGAATGCATTCAATTGCAAGTATTTTTTCGAGGGGAAAAAAAGGAAAAGGAAAAAGAGAAAAGAGCTGGTTGTGGTATTTATTAGCAACAAAAAGGGGAGTGAGCCTAAACAGAGCTGTTTTTTGTTTTTTTTTTTAACTGAAGTGGTATTTTCAAATGTAATGTTTCAAAACAAGGCTCAACAAATATTACAAAACACATAAACTATTTCATGTGCAACTTGAGTATCTGTGCTAGCAACTGCTACTGCATGAAACCTTTCAAAGACGGTAGAGGATGGCAGGTGAAACAGAGGTCAGAAGAGGAAAAGGACATTTAATTTTTTTTAGGGTAAAGACTCCTCGTCAAAAAGGCAATAAATAAAACTGAAGAAATCTAAAGCTTGCATAAGTAATGTTTATTTTAGACTTTTTAAAATCATTGATAGTGAATGTAGAACGCAGTTGGCTAAATCCACAAATAAAAAGCAGTAGGCCTCACAGCCAAAGTGGCAGCAAAGGTCACCTGATCACACAATGAAAACAAGTCCAGCAGAGCTCACAGTACAATTTAAATCAATTTGGGAGTTGTTTTGAGGTGAGTCATTTCCCTTGCTGCTTCCATTCCCTGGATTGAGAGTTCCAGCACCTGCCAAACCCTATTAATCTAAGATGTAAATGACCTCACTAGTCAGTAGCATCCTCGGCCTACCAGCCAACCAGCACCAGATCTTGCTGTTTTACAAAGATAGAGACAAATGCATCGCAGAGCTTTTTGTTTCTGTTTTAACAAACCATTGCTCTGTAACTTACATTCAACTCAACCTGGAAAAAAAAGAAGCGTTAGGGAGAGCAAGGTGGGATTGTGCTAGTTTGCTGGCTCTCACTTTTAAATATATATATATACACACACACCAAAGACCAAAGTTTCAAATAATGAAACAATGAGGTCAGTGTGTGCACAAGTAATCCCAATGTGATGTCAAAATGAAGAGATACATATACCTCTGGCTGTTAGCACAGCATCCCCACCCACCATTTGCAAGGGTCAGCCAATCACAATCGAGCTCACTTAAAGGGAGAGGTGCCAAAACAACACATTTCAGACAGAGGAAGAACTGAGGTGCTGTCTTAAGGCCTGGTATAAAATAAATAAGGTATATTTTGACCTGTGAATTATGTGAAGCAGCTCTAAGCTGGAAATGAGCATAACCCCTTTAAAGCAGGCATTTTAATAAAATAAATAAGTTTTACATTTCAGTTTGTATTCATTTAGGGTGAATTTTCCATTTTCTATTTTTCTTATAAACATAATAAATATAATTTAAAAAGAAACACCTACTTTAATAGACAATAAATACAGTTTTTGAAAAATGCTTTTTGAAAGTCGATAAAACAAAGTGTAACTGAAGTTCAGCTCTCAGTTATCAAAAGCAAACATTTAATTCCTGTCATGGACAAATGTGCTTAAAAACGGGTGCAACCTAAAACCTAAAAGTAAAGCTTCAGTAAATGAATTTCTCAATAGTTTCATCACTTCCTCTGCGTTATACGTTCCCATAATTCCTGTATGGGCAGTGGGTGAACTTAGAGCTCAGGACAGGTCAGATCTCATACACAGAACAGATCTGCTGATCTCCTGGGTTCTGATAGCTTCCAGCTGCCCTTTCTCGCTTGTCTCACAGGCCCAATGTATCCCAGATGTCTCACGCTGGCTGGTTGGGCAATCTCACAGCTGGCTAGGAACACCGGATGAGAAAAAGAAGGGGAAAAAAGAGTGAGAGAAAGGAAAGAAAGATCCGAGGGCACCTATCAAACCTGGATAGTCCTGCTGGTCTTGTACACTGTTTATGGGCTTTATGGTTTTCTGTGTCGACTCAGTATTTCGAATCAGTGAAGGTGCAGCTTGCTATCATTGCCCTTGTGAGAACATTTCTATAGCTGCTGCTGCCATACCATTCTCAGCAAGCAGAACAGAGATGGACTCAAGAGACACGACACAATCTAGCTGTTTCCTGCTTCCACTGTCCCTTCACATCGGCACTCCCTTCTTAACCAAGATCTGCCTCTCCTCTGTGTCGCATAAAACTCCTTCACAGCTTGCACACTCATACACACACACACACACACACACACACACACACACACACACACACACACACACACACACACCACACACACACACACACACAAACACAAAGGCGGACAAGCTTTCAGTCAGCCTGCTTCCCAAGTGCGTTTGTCTGGAACAGTCTCTTAAATTGTGGAACACACCTTTTAATTGGTCTTTTGGGGATGATAGCTAATGCACATTTCATTAAATGTTTTGACATTCTGTTATTTTATTTATTACAGCAGTCATAAGAAAATGTGCGTCTTTTTCCATTAGAGAAAGCAGCTGTAAAACATGCATGTATGTGCAGTTGTGCATGTAGGAGAAGGTGGTGCATAGTGTCAAAACAGATAATATGACATAATATGGCCCTGACCATCTGGGTTTGCCCATTTAAAGGTACTGTGTTGTGTAGGGCTCCAGAGGAAAACTGTTAAAAACAAGATCCAAATTCCTTCTTTACTTGCTTTCCCCCCTTTTTTCCTGTTCATAATCTAAAAGTTCAAACATTTGATGGAACTGAGATTGGATGAGCAGCGAACCTCAGGGGACTCGTGAAATCTTTGATCCAGGACGGGTGAACCAATCGCGCTCAGCTCTTCACACTACAGGTTTTTAGGGTTCCTCTGTGGTTCTCTGATCACCACCATTTTACAATAATGCATGCTTCTCTCCCTGAATCATGTGTTAGGTTTCAACTGCATGGCTGTATTCACATCACTCTGACCATGCTGGTCCTCCCTGGGATTTTTTTTTTCTGGTCTTTTAACAGAAAACATTTGATGTCAGAGGCGCTGTCAAACCAGATGGCCCTTCCATTACTTATCAGGTTCAGGACCAGAGATAGCAGCATATGTGTGCTGCTAATGGCATGCTGACATAAATTTAACAAGCTGGAATGCACGTTTGCTGCCATTTATTCATATGTTAAACAGATCCTGTTTATGACTACAGTCTCAGATATTTTGGGAATTATTTGCTTTGTTTTGATTCAAAGAGCAATTAAAGTAGGCCTGTTGTTTTTCAGCAAATATACAAAATGAGACAAAAATTTTAGGCATTTCGAACAATAAACTTGAGCTGGGGGTATTTATGTTATATTCACATCTGTGCCACCTTAGCAAGACATCAAATGTAACTCATTAACAGTATAAAAGATGGATGGAGCCAACGTGACATCACCCACGATGACTTTTTGGAGCCAGAACATGGATGAAAAAGGTAGAGTGTTATTTTAATGGCTGTCACTACAGCTAGATTAGTTTAAGCTTGATTTTTCAGCTCCATGGATTGCCCCTTATTTTAACTACTGTTTTGAATGCCAGTGGAGTTTTAAATTTTAAAAAGGTTGTCTTGTTTTCGAGGTGAGATTTGGCAGTTCAGTCATTTTGAATTAGTTTTCAACATCTAAGCCAACTCTATGTATTGTGATGAAAGGCTAAAACTGAACCAAGCCATTAGAATACACAACTCCAATTATAATCAGACCCACTCATAGCCTAATGATGGAACAGCAGTACCGACAAGCTCATTAATTTGTCTTTTTAAAGTCACAGTTTTCTTTGCCAGCCTTTCTTCCTGTCTGCAGCAACTGTGGTGCATTTAGCCTATTTGTATTTATATATTCCTTTCTTAGTATTATAGCTTGTCATCTTGTGAGATCTCCATCTGGTAATCTGGGCCCAGCACAGCTCTTTTCATGTGAAAATGCTCCTATAAAATTTGGAAAATGTAGGTCAGATGTGTTGGCTTATCCTCTCTCTGTGAGTTGAGGAAACACAAACTTTATTGAAAGGTAAAGCAAACATATTATGAGTCAACTCAAAACTTCTCTAAAATCCCAGGGCTCTGTATTTTTTCAACAAATGTATGGGGACAGGGACAATCTGCAGGTCAGGAGTCAGATTTGTGTACATCCGTTTATGTGTTTAGACAAATTAGCAATGATGAAACAACAGGTATCAGGGTATGTGGACTTTTGCTGTGGCCATTTTAAGCATTTGTGTTTAATGTGGCTGTGATCAGTAAAGCTTGTGGATGTGCACTCTTACCTTTTAGCCTAACAAGAAAAAAATTAAAGCCTTCAGTGGAATCCCCCATCAAGGTGGAACTGTCATTTTATTTGTCACTTTGTTGGATTGGAAGGTATTTTTTGTGCACCTCTTTGTCAAGTCTACTGAAGAGTCACATTTCTGTTGAGGAAAGAGCAAATAAGATTTAGAGGGGGGGGGCTTTACCAAGCTTGAAATCATCTAGATACATAATAATCCAGAGTAATACATCATACCAGTTTTTCAGACATTTGAATTATGACTTATCTGCCAGCAAGGAGAGAGATGGGGATCAGAAGAATATTTGGTGATGTAAAGATTCCTGGGATCACATGTAGCTGTAAGCAGTGTTTGCATCTGTGAAAGAGCTCTTTGTGTACAGCCAGGGTTCTTGGGTTCAGCTAATCAAATGGATTAGAGACGGCTTTGAAAGTCTGCCTATTGGAACTGACCATCAGCACAAAAACAAACACGCTTTAGTGGCGGCAGCCCTCCACTTAAACTAAGGTGCCTGCTTTTGTTTGTGCATGCGTGCATGCATATGTGTGTCTGCGTGCCAGTGCACTGGACTGTAAAACTCTTTATATCCTAGTCCTTTTGTGTGACCTGTGAATGTGGGCTTATTTCTGCTCAATGTCCTGTTTCATTCAAGCAAACAAAGTAAGCATATTTAAAAGATGCTTGATTTCTTGTGATAAAAAAAAGAGAAGATAACTGCATTGCACTGTTATTTTTCTAAGCTGACACAATGTGTCCAAAGTGTTTTTTTTTATATTAGCTCTGGCATTTTAATATGAGCCAGATCCCATTATTCAGACCCCTCTGATGCTTTCAAGTGCATCTGTTTGTATTTTGATGTCAGACTTAATTAGTATTAATCCAAATAAATTATATCTGAGACAAAATAAGCACATTATTTCCTAAAGAAAGCCTGATCAGAAGACTTATTATTTCTGCTACCTCAAACTGTAGACTACATAAAAGACAGAGATAGCCATGCATTGGTCTGTTACATTGGGTCTGTGACGCATTTTTGCATTGTGGACATTTCTATCAGTTTTTCTCCTTTTTTTGTTAAACTAGAAGTAACTATCTGGATGAGAGGGTAGAGGGAAGGTACAGCCTATTTTTGGCAAGCTAGGTTAGTAAGATAGATCCAAAGACTTCATGGGTGAATGGCACACAGATACCTGCTAATAGAATTTCACCTAACTGGAGCGTAGACTTCTTGGGCAGTGTATTAGTACAATTACACACACAAGCCAAAAAATTAGTCAGATAATTACATGAAAATGCTCCAAAAGGCAGCAACTCCTGCTCCTCGTGCTTTTCTGCTTTGGGGATTTTGAATTCAGCCACACAGAAGGCATTCATTATTTCTGCTACACTGGGTCCTCTCCATTGGTCCTCATAGAACAACAGGGTCTATGAGCAGCTAATGATGTTGACTGACCCATTCTCTTTGTATTGACTGGCAGCTAACAGGCATTGTCAAAATCAGTTATATATTATGACATTTATTTAGTTTACCGGCATTTTAATGAAAATAGGTATAGCACGAGCAGTCTCTGAAGCATAATGCTCGGGTATTTGGGAATCTGTTGTTAAAGGAAAAAAAATATTATGTGCCTCAGTCTCTCCAACTTCAGCAACTTGTTTTTGCCATCAGTGTGGAGCCAAAAAACTGATATCTGCCATCACGCTGCACTGCAGAATGTTACAATGTGGCAACAGTGCCTCTAATGACCATTCCATACACCTATCTCTACAGGTGTGGGTTTATAGACACTGTTGAACAAGCTCAAACAATCGTTGATCTGTGTATATCCCTCTGTCTTCACTGTGATTGTTTATGTGGAAATTGTTTATACGAAGACAAGCGATGTAATGTCTGCACATTTCAGCCTCCTTTTAATTTTAAAAGTGGGTCTAAATGTTTATACTGCATCGGGTTTTAGTTTTATTAGTCATTTTTAATCTTTCTGGATGTGTTTGATCTAAAAGTGATCACATTCATCCAAATCCCAAAGGACTGAATGTCCTGCCAGGCAATATTAAGCAAGGTTTAAAATGATGTAGCAAAAGCTCCAAATAGTTGGGTGATAAAATACATTTCAACCCTACTACACATTTTTGTGATTGACGTAATAATTCTTTCTGAGAACACTGCGACCTGAGACTCTCAAGCAGGGGACTCTTGGCTTCCAGATTCTTGCTTTCCTGCCTGTGGTGAATGGGTCTTTTTGTGCATAAACATATAATACATTTTTTAAAAACAAACAAAAAACAAACCTCCTGAGATTCACTTTATTTGCTTTTAATTGTGTTTCTGTTTTGGTTCTTATCTATCCATCCAGCCAACTATTTTCTCAACCTACTTATCCAGCTACACTAAGCAGCCAGCTTAAATTGGACAAAAGGTGGGGTACACCTAAGACAGCCATTCTATTACACCAATGAGACAGAGTAACAGCCCAGCAAACATGCCACAATAAGTAGATGTGGGTGAACTGTAGGACTGTGTCGGCAGGGTATACCCACACGTATCTCATGTGGGCCCCACTTGGGTGTGACCACACAGGGCCAACAGCAGTTTTGCCCTTTGGGGCCCCTATATGGGTTTTATGTGGGTAACCCACTGTGAGCTGCCCATAGTAAACCCATACAGGGACCCCCAAGGGCAAAACTGGTGTGAACCCTGTGTAGGCACACTCACTTGGGCCCTGTATAGGATAAGAGTGGGTTTGCTCTGTCCACACAGCCCTATAGTTCACCCACACCTACCCACCATGGGTCTATATGGGCATGTTTGCTGGCACAATATTTATAATAAGGAAACACCGTACAGGGAAATGTGACTACTGTAGAGAAGATGAAACTATAACACATGTCTGGGCTCAGCACTGTGGGGCCTAGGTCCCTCTCTTCTTAGTGTGGGCAGTCCATAGAGTGAAGCACCCATGCAGGAAGAGGGAGTGAGAACATGCAAACTCCACACAGAAACAGCCCAGGCAGATTTGAACCTAGAACTTTCTTGCTTTGAATATTTTGGAAACACTTCAACAAAAGCCACAAGAAACCTCTCGGGATAACTGAAAGTTTCTGTGAACCAAAAGGTCAGAGCATGACAGAAGAAGGCTTTTGTCTTATCAGTGAGGATGCAGACTTGTTACACTGCAGCTGATTCTCAGGTTTGATTACTTGTTTTTTCCAAACTGGGAGAAGCCATGGCTTTCCCCTCGATCTGCTCCACGTGCATATGCTTATGTGTTTGTATTTTCCTTTCACTGTGTTGAGGAATTTCCACTAAGTCTTTGTTTAAGAAAAGGGAAGGTCACACTGTGCAGGACTCAGCTTACCCTCATGTTTTCATCATAGAATTGCAGATGTTTTTTGCCTTGCTGCTTGTGTCAAACTCGTGTTCTGCTTTTACAGGCTGGACACCCACAAGTGTGGATGTGCATGTGCATGTACACGGTCATCTAACTGTCTGGAAGTTATAAAATTGAGAGGCCCTGCGAGACTCTGAGAATGGGAAAACAAGCATTTTCATCCAAGAGATGGACTGATTCAGCACCACACCATCAAGGCCTCAGTGGAGATCACACAGAATTAAATCACCCCATTGGGAAATGACATGCCGGGTTCTATTTACTAACAAAGCACTCTCATGGATACAAATTGGATTGAAATGAAAATAAATGCATGAACACGAGCATGCATTTAGCTCTCTGATTTAGTGATAATAAGTTGAGAATGAAATATTTACACTCCATTTATCAGCACCACAAATAAGAATTGCAATATTGTCTTCTTTCCCATGTTGATTTCCATATGATGCAAGACTGCCATAATCAAAACCAGATACAGTTCTCACGTGGGTTTTCTCACTTTCACTTTCTCTCTCACCCTCTCTCTGTTATTGCATTAGGAAATGTAAGCGTGTCACCCTGCCTCACTCCATGAAATCTCCTCTGTGTTTTGTTCTGGTCTGCAGATGTGAATATTTCTTGTGGAAGATTGGTGTCGTTCAAAATCTTAGAATGCAGAAAGCAAAGCCAGAGCCAACCTAATCCAAACCGGACAAAAAACAATTGTCTTGGCTTTTTGTCCTTGTCTGACCACAGTGACCTTTCTTTAAACCATTTGAATCCATTGGAAGACACTGGAAGACACTTTAATACGACTGTGCAAACTTTTTTTTTCGAGGAGAGAAGATGAAAGAACATTAAATAAAGATGAGAACATTGGTAAATATGTTGTCTAAAATCCTTTAATCTGGAAAATGTTTCTCTTTTTGGGATATTGCTGCTGGTGTCTTTTGTTCGACTTTGTCCGCTCTAACATAGTAATGATGTCTGATCACTTAAGCTCCTGTTATTGGCTTAAATGTCCCTTTGTATTAACAGAGATAATACTCCAGTTATTCTAACAGACACACATATTCGGGTTCACTCGAGTTTATGCGCACAGTCATGCACGTGGAGATCAAATAAGCAAGCAAATGAGCCAGATAACTCTCATATGGAATATCTGACAAGCACACAACAGTATGCATAAACATGAGTCATTCAAAACTCATTTATTTAAAATAAATTCCTTCTCAATGGCAGACAAGTGGGATTTTGAGGGCCCTTTGCCCCACCAGATGAGACAGTGTTCTGCTCTCAGTATGAGAGCACGTGTTTTGTGAATCATAGCGCCACCTTCTGGAGTTAAGAAAGTGCAGTGATGGGCGTGGCAGAGCACATGGTGTGACTAGCATTCTAAAGTGGATTATTCTTTTCAGTTGCTGCAGTGGAAACTATTTGTCTGTGAGTGTTTTTAAGTTATTGCATTTAAACGTCATTAAAGTGACATTTCAATAACTGATATTTGGTCTGGTGTGGATTGAGTTTGGACTTTCTTTTATATTTATTTCCAAGCATTTGAACTGTACAGCAACTATGGGCACAATAATGTTAAATACTGATGTTTGCAATATGTTTTGTGCTTTATTGCAGTTTCACAAAATGCAGATAATTTCTTATGTGAAACTTAAATAAAGTGAAGAAAGGTGGTCTTTTACTTGTTTTTACTGGCAAAGTTCATAATGTAAGCTATCTGTGTAGCTTTAAAAATGGAAATTCATTGCAAGGACAGAATAGACATGTGCTTGAGGTTATCTGTAGAGGCATTCAGTGCTGCTAATGAGCGTTAGAATCCAACATGAGAGACATTAAGAATTCTCAAGTTTTTCACTCAGCCAGTTCTGTCTGTATTCTCCATGGATTCCTTTCAGTTTCCTATCCTTTTCATTTTTCATTCATCTCACGCTGCACTGTCTCTTCTTGTTTTGGTTCCACACAAATACAGTGCCAAATTGCTATCGAATATGTCACTAATCCACTGGATGTTCTGAGCCATGCCTCTTCTGCTGCTAATTCAACCAATTATACCAGGAAATCTGTTCCCGTTTCCTGGCTTGTGCCGCCCTGGTCCCAGTGGTTCCCAGGGTCTTGCTGCTTCCAGCTGGCATGGCTGAGGGAGCTGGGACAACTGTGATCCTTGACCACCCGGATTATAGCAACCCAGTCATCATCATCATCAGCCCATCAAGACAAGGAGTTTTCCACTTCAAACTCCAAGGAAGTCTCTCTCTCCTTTTTCCCCAGCCATCACTCCAATTGTTATTTCATGCTTGGATATGAAACAAAACTTTTTTCAACTCCTTGACTTTCTATACCTACTTCCTTTAGTAAGTAAGTGGTTTGGATATATCACTGATTTGACTGCTAAACATCATACTGTATCTGATCATTAAAAGTTTAGAGTCCATCTCAAAATCCACAATGAGACTGTTTAGACTGAGGGTAGATTTTGGCATGCAGGCTATATATCCTCAGTGGATATGGTTCCCTCATCGGCCAGTGTGATCACAGCATGGCTGTGGATCTGAAAGTCAAAAAACAGGAAAAGGCTTTCAGCACTAAGACACCATTCCAAATCTGAGAAGCATGTGGCATGAAAAAAAGTGTCATCTATCGGCCCTGATTGCTTCCAAAAGTTTGTAGCACTCTCCCAGTTAACCATCTGTGTACAAGTTGTGTTAGAAAGTGTCGAACCAAGCAGTACAACTGCAGATCAGATGGAAAAATTACTTTTGGTCATTCGAACATAAATCACAGTTGCATGATTGACGGAAGTATTACAAGTATAGCTGCAATATTAGAAAGGAGTTCCCAGTTGCCTTGCAGACTGTAAAAGGGATAATAGATTGGATATACTGCACATTATGTGCATGAGATTTATCTCAGCTGTGCAACCTCAACCATCCAAATATTCTGTATGCATAAAAATTACACGTCAGTGATGACTTTCTATTCTTTCTTTTCTTTGTCTCTTGAATTTTGTCAAAGCAGCAAAATGTCCATTATGTGATACCATTCAACTCAGACCCTCATTTTCCCTGCATGTATGTTGTTGTTGCTGCTAAATGTCATTAATAATTATCCTTTGTTTAAAACAGAGTTGTCTTGGACCTTATCCAAACACACGTCATGCACAAAGTCGATGCCAAAATTCTGGAGAGGTCAATGTCATTATTTTTCAGTGGTGCTGTGGGTACTGAACAATAGCAGCAGCAAGTAGCTCCAAGTTTTTTATGGAGGCCTTTTCATGTTTCAAGTTCAAGTAAGCCTAATGCTATATTGTTCAGCTAAACTTAACTGTTTTTCCTGGTTGGTACTCACCATCACCCGTGGATAGAGAACTCAGATAAACTGACTTGCATAATAAACTTGTTTGGCATGGTTGGAGGTCAGATTGCTGCCTTTGTTGTGTGTTGTCTTTTGAGAAAGCCCAACAGCCAGGGTCTGAATTTTGACCTTGCATACTAATAGTTAACAAACAAAACAAAGCAAAACAAGCAAAGCTCTTCCATTCTGTCTCTGTCCTTCCTCTTTTATGCCATCTCTCTTTCTCCTTCAATCCTTTGCCTCACGTCCCCTGGAAAGCCTTGGTGGTTAGAGTGCTAATTTAACATCGGAACATGAAGCGAGAGGCCAGCAGCAGCAGCAGCAGCAGCAGCTCCGAGTTCACGCAGATGTCTGATGGAAACTCAGCGCAGCTTTGTTTACACATTCATTCAGGATCATTTGGCTCCAAACTATTTGATTTCTTGTCGACGCTAGGTTTCGTTTACCCTTTCCCCTCCATTTATTGTATTTCTGCAAGCTTTGGGAGTGATATGGATTTGAACTGATTTGTGTACATTTTGTCCGATTATACCCTCTCCCGAACCCGCACGCATTCACTTACATACAAATGTACAAGAGCATAATTTAACATAGTCACACAGTGATGAATGTGTGGTTTCACGAGCGCCAGCACAGCTGCTACGGTGGTTAATAGTCCATGCCTTTGAATTGCATCCTTGCTCCTTCTTTCACTCTCACTCTTACACACAATTAATCTAGTGCCAGTGTAACTAAGCCAAATTATGGTTATGAGGTAGTGTGTGGCAAAACTCCATTAATTTTGGCCCAAATGGGGCAACTTTGCTTCCAGCCTTTACCAGCAGCACTGGTTCACAAACTCTTGATCTGACTAATGCTCTGTGGATTTGTACTGATTGACTAGAATAACCACACTCTCAGCGCATTCCAGAGTTCGTCTGTAACCAAGACTAATCCTATAAGCCTTTATAGACATTATCACTTTACTCTGAGAACCACACACCATTTACATCAACCCGTTCGCTCTGATCTCGCAGCCAAGTAGTGGTGTATTTAAAAGCAGCGGCAGTCGGTTTAAAAGGATGAATCTGCAGGTGTTAAATAAGCAATACTTCATTATTAAAGATAACTAAAAACTAAAACATTACTTCTGTTTCTCTTGGGTTCTCCTCTCCCTGCCGTTGTCCATCGAGAGATTTTTTTTACTCCTTCTTGTCTTTCTTTCCACCCAGTGTTTGAATGCGGATGACTATGCCTGCTGTTTTCGAGTTCTGCTTTTCATTTGCTTTATGAGACCAACTGTAAATTCCTGAGCGAGTCGTGTCTCACAGTGGACTGCATCCAGTTTTTCTTTTACTCCACCAAATTCTGCCTTCTCCAACTTTACAGACTGGAAGCATTTCCCCTGGCACGCCTTTTGCTCTTTCTGTTTAGCCTGGGAAAACTTGGACCACCAATTATGAGGTGATAATTATTCAGTACAGCTGATGAAGGGCCGGTTGTGGGTAATGATGTGGGGTTCCCTTGCCGTTCATTTCCCTTAGGGGGTGTGTGGCTTAATGAGCTCGGACAAGCTTGGTATGTTCAACACGCTGACATAGAAGAACAAAATAAGATATTTCATTCTTTTCTTCTCCTGAATGTATTTTTGGAGCCACCTCAAAAAACATAATTTATCCAGTGATTGCTGCAGAAAACGAGGGAATACATGAGAGAGACTGAATGTTTTTCTTGAAGTTTGAATGAGTCAGTTAGCAGGTTTTTCTTCAAGTTTATGTTTTTCTCTGAGAGTATCTGCATGTGTTTGCAGTCTGAGTGTTTTTAAGCATGTGAGCAGAGGAGATGAAGAGAAGTGGAGCCAGACATGGTAACTGAGAAAATGGAATAATATAGTGAGGTAGAGCGTGTGTTTGCGATATGCTGGCCGAAGGAGGCTCTTTAGACATCTGTTAATGATTTTGCAGATGTGTGTTGGGGACATGGAGGGGCGAGTTTCACTGTAACAACAGAAGCCGCATTGTGCTTTGTCTAATTTGAGTGCATTACATTCTTTTTGGTGATGCAGGAGCTCCAAGTGTTGGCTCACAGTTTTTAGTGAATGGTTACTATCACTCAGAGTGAAATGTCAGTGCACTAATGTCAGTGTGAATGCACAGCTGCACAGGCACACACACACACACACACACACACACACACACAAGAAAGTGCAGTTTTTCATAAATGCTAGAAAGGCCTCGGGTATGTGCTATAGCCCTTTGAACTTGCTGCCACAGCTTCTGTCTAATAGGGAAAAAAGTCAAAGGTCAGCGCAGAAGTCTTAAGACAAGAGGATATGACATTTGCACTTAGTCATATTGAAAATGTGCAGCCGATATTGGCTAAAGGAAATGAGTCAGAACTGCAGATCTCAGGGTTCAGTTTTAGTGTGAAAAAGAATGTTATGACAAAAATGCTTTAAATGGCATTTCAGCATCAATGAACTTAAAAGAATCCCTTTCTTTACAATAAGATCCAGAGAGGAGGAGAAGGGAAAGTGGCAATAAAAAGAGGTATAGAAAGAGTGGGGTGGAAGGTGAAAGAATGTCAGAGACAGCAATGGTGGTGGGAGGGGAAGCGAGGCTTTGGATAGAAATGGGATTGAGTGGTTGACAGCTTGAAGGGTTTATGTCTGATAGCTCGATGTGCATTACTGATCCCACTCTGCTCTCAGCCCATATACACTCTTCCCCCTATTATGATTCCTTCATTCAGAAGCACTTTCCCACTGGGAAGGTCAAAGCCCCATTAAGAGAGCACTTTGTTGCTATTTTGTGTTTGTTGTTGAGAGAGTGAGTGGAAAGGGCAGCCTGGTAATAGAAAGAATTTGCTTCTGCTGCAACTCTCTCTCTCTCTCTCTCTCCAAATTCAGACTTCACTAGTTCTCGAATGGATTGTCCCTGCTCCCACACGCTCGGGACTCTAATACGCGTCTAGACAGAGACAGTTTGTGTGTCCATACAAAAACAAATCAATTAACCAAGATCTGCACAAATGTCTGGGTAATAATTTGTTTTTTTTTTTGTTTGTTTTTTTTATAAAAAAGAAGGACTTTTGAAGAGTGTTTTTATCTGTGTGTGACTATGTATGCACATGGCATTGGCATACACACGTGCTGATTTAATCCTTTAATGTTTATTGGCACAGGTGCATGCTGCAGTGCAGTCCTTGACTTTGAACATGCCAGATCAGGAAGTCGGGAGAAACAGAAGGAGTTCTGATGAAAGAGAAGTTGAAGACCACTGAAGGTGAAGGTGAATGGGGTTTTTTTCTTACACTGGATGGAATCTGGAAGTGGCTTTAGTATCCATGTGGTTGAGCCTTAAATTGGTTATTCTGAAGGTACAAATGTAAACATAAGAGTAGACGAGATATTTTATGGAGAAATCCCTTACAACACTCAGTACTGCAGGTTTGACTTGTGGCCTGTTCTGTCTTCAGTCATTAGTGTGTCTGATACTATTTATGTAATTACAGTAGGTCTGCAATTTAGCCCAGTCCCTGTGAAACCTCCTATTTGCAGATAATTTGTAAAAGGTAGCAGCAGGTTTCCTATTTTGTATAGGCTGAGAATCTCCTGACTGCTTGTAAAGCCCAGTCTAAATGTGTAGCAAGTATGTAATCAAAGTCACATAAAAGCCTTCTGGATGCAGTTTTCCCTGCAATATGTCAATATTTATAGTACACAGTCTGTGTTCCTTATACAGTAAATGTAAAAATGGATTTTGAAACCTCTTGGTTAGGTTTGCTGCAGTAGGGCAATTGGCACCAGGAAGTGATTGGGCGTGACACAGGAAACCACTACTTTACCGTTCGGTTTGCAGTGAATGGCGCTTGCTGTTTGGATAAGAGGACAGAAATATATCGACCTCTAAGGAACAGACTCAGGAAAGAATGCACAATGACACCATAAATTAGCCATTTTTATGGAAGAGTGCCTAATCACTGATGCTTGCACCCCTTTGTATATGCTTGTGTATGCATTAGATGTTGTTGTTGCTTGTGTGTGTTTGGCTGGAATAACATTGTGTTTGAGGCTGCAGATCTACATCCATAGAATGTGCAGCTAAGAAATTTGATTGGTGTCTATACTCAGCCTTAAATGTTTGGTAGCCTGTGGTAGACATAATGCTGTAATTTCAGCCACATCATTCACTGAAAAAACAATGATGTCATTTCCTAGAGCACATACTTAAGTTTCTTAGCCTTTTTTTTTTTTTTTTGCTTTTTCTCAAACTCCACTGGAGTCTCTGGATTGAGGGCTCTTTGTGGTGAAGTTTAACATAGCACTGGCTGCTGGCACCAGCCAGTGTGGCCTCTGCTGGGTTTCCTGGTTTGCTTTTATACCTAATTGCTCACCACATATGTGACAAATGACGCCAGATGCAAGAATGGGGAGAAATCCAGCTCCCTCAGATTTATGAGCTCCAGAGAAACAGTTGGCCTTATTTATAGAAGCCTTTTTTACTGGACCTGGCCCCAGGGAGTGGAGAGTGACTTGACCAAGTGCCAGTATGCACCGTGGCACGTGTGATCCATTAGGTATACTGGAATAATTTACTCAGGTATGTGGAGCAGCAAGTTGTTCAGTGTGTGCGTGTCTGTGTGTGAATGCTGGGGAGGGTGTTAATATTGAAAAAAGAGGTGGAAGAAATCCCTACATTTTGATATCAAAACAAGGCAGAGTAAAAAATTTTCCATGCCACATGTTTTTAGTGGATAAACTTGTATTTTACAGTCACTGGAAAAATGTAGAATATCTGTTCTTACAACATGAAATTTAAAAAGCACAAAGACATTTTAATCTTTTTACTGGAGAAAAAGCATAACACTGACTTACAGCCAGTGTTGGCTTTGGTTACTTTATTACCTTTCATAACCAGCGATGTTGTGGCTTCACCAAAAAAAAAACACCATCACTGCTGTTTAGAAGCTTTTACACCAGCATCATTCTCACTAATGTTGTTACTTTTTGCTTATGCTGCGTTCTATTTACCTCAGAGGTTGGATGTCAGAACTGGGAGTGGCGTCACTCCCGTGCTGAGTGCTTTCCAGCAATAAAGTTGGGAAAGGGAGGGAAAAACTGGATTTGTTTTGCCCGTTAGCAAGATAGAGCCATTCACGCATCACTAGCATTACAGGACAATACATGTTTTGTTTTGTCTTGTTTTTGTTCTGTTTTTTTTTCTACTTAAAAACATCACTGCAACACATTCATGACTAGCGCCTCTGCGTACGGCTTATTTAGCCGGTCACGAATACACAACAGTGGCTGTACAGATTACAAGTTAAACAATTTTACTAATGTTTATTTGCACTGCCGCCATCTTAGATCCGGAAGTAGGGGTTGGTGCGGCTGCGCCGACTTTTCGAGTTGGAAGTCCGATTTGAAGGGGCGTTCCACTTGAAAATTCCGACTGGGAACTCGGAAATTCCAACTTCCGACTTCAAATGGAATGCACCCTTAGCTGCCAGACCCTTGAAGTAGAGCTCTTCACAGCTGACTGATACCTATCAGCCAAACACAATTTGCCTTCCACTTTGATGCTGTTACTTGGGGCAACAAAAAGATAAACTAACGCCTAACAAGTGATTTTGTAAAACAACAGCATTATTAAAGGCCACCGTGCACACACACACATCTGCAGACCATAAGGAGAAGTGTTGTGTTTCTGAATTATTACTCTGAGAGTTGTGTTGTAGTTAGATTTTAACAGAAAAGTCTGTCGCTGTTTCTGCTCATGATTCTAGCATCCTTCAGTTGCTGTTAATCATAATTTTTTTTTGTTTACTTTAAGAGTGGCCTGAATAAACCCTTTTGTTACACATACAAGGGAACATGCGATCTGTGTTTGCACACACAACAAAATGTTTCTGATTCTAGTTCAAAGGCTGGCGAGGACCCTTAACCTACAGCAGTGTTTGCACTGAGTGATGGTGTGTTTGATGCTGTTTCTTTGACTCCTCTGTCCTGTCTCAGCTCCCTCAGGTATGCAGGGCAGGAGTTCTTGGCATCCACAGCTTTAGACTGCAGCCCACATGAGCCCTACTTTTGTCTGCTTTGCTCCGCTCACAGGAAATTAGGGAAGAAGAAAAAAAAGCAAGGCTTAAACTCAAGGACAAAATTTGACCATTTGGTTGTTTCAGTGAGAACTGGGTTCTCCAATAATTAAATTGAACGAAAAACAGGCGATAAAGTGTTATTGCACTGATTTTCCACCTACTTGGTGAGTCGTATGCTTAAGTGATGACTTGTTATACAGTAAAAAAAAACCAAAAAAAAAACAAAACCAAAAAAAATACACTCTTAGCCCTCCTCTGAATGCTAAGAAAGTCATTTATCAAACTTATAACCATCATCGATGGCAGGCTGCTGTAATTTCTGCTAAACAATACCAGCAAGTTTTTATGTGTGTGCTCTGGGAGTGCAGTGGTGGGTGGTAAAGGGAAAAAAAAGTGAAAGATATTAGAAGCTGTGCCAGTTGGGGTGATAAAAGCCTTCCTCGTGGTCCTAGATCACAGCACAGTAAATGGGCCCTCTTTTTCTACAGCTCCTGCCAAGTGCTTTTCTTTTCTTCTTTCTTTTTCTTTGTCGGAGCTGTTTATAAATCATAAACTCAACACACAGGCGGACCACGGAGCTCTAACAACAGGTATTCGTTTTGCTCGTTGAGCAAATTCAAATCTGAAAAGGAGCACAGCATCTTAAGCTGAAGCTTTACATCCCCAGAGCATAAGGGGATGTGCTGAAAATGATGCGTTTATTTATTTTTTCCAACAATCAGTTTTAATTATTTACTCACATGATTGCGTGTTCTGTTTGTTTTACACTTTTATATTATTACTTTTTTATGTGTTTTTATTTTTCTGGTTGTCTGTCCATGTATCTATCACAATCGCTGTTTACTTTGTTTGTTTGTTACATTTGTGTTTGTTTTTTGCTTAATTTGAGGTTAGTTTTATTAGATTTGAAATGATGAGCAATAAACGCTGACTAACTGAATGTAAAATGGGGTTTGTTCCTAAATTATGGTGTTAAAGAAGAGCCAGAAGTGTTTTTCCAGATGCCACAGTCAATTTGACCTTTGACCCTTTGGATGTAAAACGTTATCTCTTTTCATGCTATTTCTATTAGACATTTGTGTAAAATGTTTTTCATAATTAGAATATGAATGCTTGGGTTATAAAAAAACCTAATTATATTACTTACATGATTAATATAAAGCATTACTAGATTATTTCCTCTTAGATAACTACTTTGCAGTTGAATGTGAATATGTGTGTACATTATGTGGACTATTTCTCACAGGCAAAAATCCAACAAATCTAAAAGTCCATTAAAAAAAATGAGGTCACAATGAAATTGTAAGTGGACTGTTTTCATACAGTATTTGCATTTTTTATGGCTCTCACTTATGTCTGATCTAACTTTACTAACATCCTCTTACTCCCTGCACTGAGATACCGATTACAATTAGACCAGTTTTTGAGATTGAAAATAAGTGGCTGGGTGTTCCTTGCTCTCGACTGACACTCCAGTGGGCTTTTTCAGTTAATGCCTTTTTACATGTACAAACCAGGAGGAACCAGCTGGCACCAGCCAGTGACACTGTGAAAAAGTGAATGCTTTTGTGACTCGTGGTGCATGGTCTCATTGTAAAGGGTGGCTTTGGACCATGTCTGAGAGGGTGGTGACACCGGCTCTGATTACAGTTACACAGTGCAGGATAAGCTTGGAAAGCAAGCCAAGCAGGTCAACCATAAGAATTAAATAACTCCATTATGATGGCGTGTTTAAGGAGCAGTGGTGGGAAGTGAGTGCAGAAAGAAACAGAGGGAAAGATTAGAGGCAGTGTAAACTGCGTACTCTCAGGACTGGAGAAAAGGTGAGGATTGAAGAATGACACCTAACAAGTTCTTACAGACAGATGAGTGATATTTAAGGATATGGGCAACGAAAGGCAATGATAGCTTTAGTATTGTAAGTTTATGACCCTTTTAAGTGTTGACCTCACGTGAACAATTAACAACCTCCCCAGTGTCTATGGGAAAAACACACACTCACAAACTCACAAAATGAGCGTGCACGAAAACACATGCTATATATCTTTACGCATACCACACAACTTTGTAAGAGTGATTGGCCCATTCTGTTGTATTTACCACAAGCCACAGGAAAGAGCACAAACATAAGACCACAAGGCAGCTTTTGTGTGCTCAACCACTACATCAGATAAAGAGAGGATCACAGAAGCGGCTATCAGAAGAAAACGACTACAGCATGTAGATTTAACTGATTTATTTTGTTTTTAGTCCAATAGTCCATTCTTAGATGGTAGTAGAGACCAGAATTCCCAGTAGTACTTCTTCATAAAAGAATCATAAGCAAGGCTGCTTATCACCCCCTTAAATCCTAAACAAACTGACCCTGGGTCAGTACTGTAGAAGCCTGTTTCAAGTCTGTCCAATCCAGCAATAATCCTTCTTTATCATGTGCGTCTTTTTTGCTGCTGGAGAGATTTCAGAGGGAGTGAGAAAAGGTAAAGCCTGCTGCTTATACACATGGAGAAAGTTATGTCCTTTCACATACCCTGCAGTGCTATCATAAGACACATCAGCATGGTGTGGTACTCTCTGTGAAAACACACAACCTGTACGGTACCAGTCTGAGCTGTGGATGCCGGCCAACTGAGGTCCAATAATATTAAACCACACCATATACTCACACTCAATGATTTGCTTGTGTTGTAATGGTAAGCACTATTTAACATTTTGTTGTCTGAGGGAAGTGAATAAAAATGATCACTTGTGGCTGATTAATGAATATTTTTGTGAAATGTAATGCAAGAAAAGCACAAGTGATGTATATAGGAAATTAAGTTTTGAGAAGGAAAGCAAAAGAACTTGTATATTTACATAACTTTGGCAGGTTTGATAAAGGTAGCTATTATCACTTGATTTGGACTCGGGGTGCATTTCTTCCTTTAAAGCCTAAAGAAAGCTTTTAAACATCTCTTTTTTTAAAATCTCAGAATCCAAAGGTTTAGGCAGGTAGGAGCTGAGATAGTTTAATATGAACTACTCCACCCTTATGTTATAATGTTTTGGAGTGTAAATAAAAGTTTAACAAAGGGATCTCTGTTCAATCAATCTGTGCCACTAATGGCTGTGACCTCACTATGAAGTTTTCTGTGACTCATCTAGATTTATCATCATTGTAAGGTTGGCAAAATAAGAGCCTCATACAGGCCGTGCCTTGTGCTGCAGTGAAGTGGTGTGTTTTCCTTCTGCCAGCTTTGCCTGAGCTTAAATGACATCTGTATGTGTATGTGCGTATGCATATGCACAGGCGTGCACAAGCCCATGTGTGCCCGTTTATGTCTCCCTCTGCGTGCACATACACGTGTCTGTTTTTTGTGCTTGCTGCTGTGTGTGTATGCCCATCACTCAGCCTTCAGCTGGGCAAACCTGGAGGATTGCGTCACATGCAGAGAAAAGCGCGGCCCTGGCCAGTAAACTAGTCTTTAATTGCTTTACAACTGAGAACACATTGCTGAGGAAACAAGGGGCTCATTGTGAGTGCCTGTTCATCTCAACGCACCTAATATTTTGGGCAGACCACTGACCTCCACTGGCATTTACAATAAAAAACAAAACCAACAATTAAAAGACTAAGTGTTTGCAAGCAGGCTCACATGTAGACAACCCAAAATATGTGTGTGTCTGCGCTTCTATATGCAGATGCATACCAGCAGCAGGTAAAGATCTATATCATGCCTGAAACCCAGGGATTAATGTGAAGTCACTTTGCTTGCTGTAGGATGTACAAAATTGTGCTTTTGTGTTTTATTCAGAAAGTTGTAGATTATGTGTTATTAAAAATGAATGATGTGTATGTGTGAGAGAGAATGCGAGAGAGAGAGAGGGGTTGATGATAGATCTAGGCTGGGTGGTAATGGTCTGTCCATGATGTAAACCAGATGTGGAGTGGATGCAAACTTTTGTACCCAGTGGAGAGACTGAACCCGGTGTCTATGTGTGCGTATGTTGGTGCACGGAGCTCACCCTCGCTGATTACAAATCCAATGTAATTTTGCGTTGCACCAACCACATTTGGCAGAGCAGGGATGCCGTCCTTGCTGGAATGAGTTCATGCTTCATATGACTGATCCATAAATTCCATAGGTTTCACATAACCACTACTGCCACAGATCTCAGGAGTTTGTATAGTTATATGTTTTTCTATGCATTTTCAAATGTCAATAAGTGGCAGTTATAGGTTGGCATGTTTAAGCTGATTAACATGGAGATTCGCTGGAGATTCACATGAAGGAATGATCATGAGCTTTATTGGGAAGCCAATTTGCCCAGAACGACCACCTGAGAAACGAGTCACGCAGTACTAAATGTGATAGCAGGAACAACTGCTCAGAATGAATTAGCCAAATCTAATCAACCCATCTACTCTAACAGAGTGCACTGGTTTCATGTGTTGAACCATTTTGATAACACAGGCAGGATCACGTATTCACCATTGACTGATGTGTCCTGTCTTATTTTTACTTCCTTAAAATTTTGTTAGGTTAGAATGAACAGACTCAATGAAGTGGTCAGATGTTTTCAATGAATGAAAAGAGAACAAGGAATAAAATAGTGTACAGAAAGAAGAAGAGTTCAGTGAGGCAACTCACATGGAGCAAATTTATTTAATTGCTCTTATCATAGTATCAGGAAAGCAGAGCCTGTTTACTGAATGACCAGTTTATATTTTGAGCCTTCACTTTGACATCTCCCTCTCTGTATCAGTATTTCTGCAGAAGCCTAATCTAGACAGAGTGTGGAGCCAAATGGTTTTTAAGATCAGGCTGTTACATAAACACAATGCTTTTGAGCTTCTCTAATGTTCGGCTCCTGTTTATGGAGTGTGTAAGAAGTAAAAGAAATCTCCACTTGCATTTGCGATAAACTTTTCTTAAAATGATTACAGGAAACGTGTGTATACGGTTGCATTGTGAGTAATTCAAATTACAGTTGCCCACATACATCATTAGCCTCTACTGGAGTGAAGCAGAGGCTCTGCCCCCCCCCCCCCCGGCAACATTTTTGGTACACTTACCCATGATCAGTTTAGTCTGTAAGCACAAATATTAGCATTCATGTGTCAGAACTTTAGAAATGAGCAACAGTGTTACAATGGCTCTTGAGGCATCTGTCAAACAACATCTGGAAGAAAAATAACCTCAGAAAGTGACAGTCTGGGGATGAAAAATGATCTAGACTGCATGCTCAGGGCTGCACCTCAATCAGCTTTATTTTCTCTATCTTAAATTTTCCAGTATTCCAAATGGCCACTGCTATAAATAAGAGTGGCAAAGCAGATAACATAAAAAGATAAGTGCATGAAAAGATTACATCTGTTTACAAGCAAATCTGCTGAAACCTTTGAAAAAGACTTATCTACAATGTGCCGTCCAGTAGAGAGAGACGGACAGGAAGAAAAGAATTGGTGTGTGTGTGTGTGTCTGTGTCATGCATGACAGAGCAGTAATTGGAAGCAAACAGTTGTCTGAGCATTGTCAGCAAAACTGGCTTGACATCACAGATGCTGCCATGATTAAATTATTTTTTTTTAAGATTTTCCTGCACTGTTATGTAGCACATAGCTGTCTGTTTGTCTGCCATTTAAGAAAATATTTACAATACACGCGATGATTACTTGTATAATTTGGTTTTATGGTTGGTGTGCAAATAAAATAGTGCCAATAATACACAAAGTAACTTAAAAAAAAATCATACAAAGCCCACAGATGCACACAGATGATAAAAAATACTTAAGTGTAACACACAGAAATGACAATAAAATCAATGTAGCTGCTGGTCTGGTTGCGTCTATAGTATGAACAATGTTTATAAGGATGGCCGTGAATCAGGTTGGACTCTAATGCAAGAGATACTGTAGCTGTCATTCTGTCACAGGCCTACAATTAAAGTTGACTTTTATATTGCTAAAAAAAATTCATAAGTGGAAGTATTTGTGGGTTTCTTTTAATGTGTATGTCTTTTAATGTGGTTAATGTAAAAAGTTGTGCAAGAACTGGAAATTAACAGCCCCTATTTGTAGTACATTAAAAAAAAAAATTCTCCTTCTGTGTCACAAATTAAAACCGAGCCTTTGATGAAAAAGCTTACAGATTTTAGCAAACATTGATGGGCTTTCCCATGTCTTCCTGATAAACGCCTGGGAAGTGTATTAGTCATTTGGTCGCACTGGAACTCTGTCCCTGCAGCAGCAGTTATCACATCACACAACAAAGATGCTTCCTCTGTCAAAGGGGCCACTTTGTTGTAAACTCACAAGAGCTCTCTGTGTGCCCAGTTCACCACTTCTCTGTCTTGTCTGAAAACCTGGACTGACAGTAAATTCTGGTGCATAGCTCACATGGATTGATAACAGCATAAAGAACTGCAGTGGTACTTTGCAGATGAGAGGATGAGAAGAGAAGAGGAAAAAGTGACCTGTGTGCATTAATGTATACACTTTAAAATGCCCTCACATACACTATACTGCCAAACGTATTCACTCACCAATCCAAATCATGGAATTTAGGTGTTCCGAACACTTCCATGGCCACAGGTGTATAAACCAAGCACCCAGGCATGTTGACTGCTTTTACAAACATTTGTGAAAGAATAGTGAATTCCAGCGTGGTACCATGATAGGATGTCACCTGTGCAAAAAGTCCAGTCGTGAAATTTCCTCTCTAATAAATATTCCATAGTCAACTGTTAGAGGTATTGTAACAAAGTGGAAGTGATTGGGAATGACAGCAACTCAGCCACAAAGTGGTAGGCCACGTAAAACGACATAGCAGGGTCAGCGCATGCTGAGGCATATAGTGCGCAGAGGTCGAGAGCTCGGCCCCTTGGTTCCAGTGAAAGGAACTCTTAATACTTCAGCATAACAAGACATTTTGGACAAATTCATTTTCCCAACTTTGTGGAAACTCTTTGGGGATGGCTCCTTCCTGTTCCAACATGACTGCACACCAGTGGAAGAATGGTCATAAATTCCCATAAACACACTCCTAAACCTTGTGGAAAGCCTTCCCAGAAGAGTTGAAGCTGTTATAGCTGCAAAGGGTGGGCTGACATCATATTAAACCCTGCGGATTAAGAATGGGATGTCACTCAAGCTGTGTGTGAAGGCAGAGGAGTGAATACTTTTGGCATCTTTATGAGTTTATATTCTCCTGGTTCTATTGTGGAAAGAGGGGCCGTTTCGATCACAGGAGGGCACCTTGCTATTATTTGAGGGCTCAATTCAGAGTGGCTGCTCTTTGGTGTATTGTAAAGAACACACTTGTCAACATCTCATAATACAGCTTAGACAGTACCAGTCAAAAGTTTGAGTGCGTCCAAACTTTTGACTGATACTGTAGTAAGAGGTTTATTAAGAAAATTGAGAATGTGCTTCAAGGGCCCCCAACTTTTCTTTTTTTCTTTTTTTCTTTTGGTAGTGAAATTCCTGTAGAGATGATTTTATGTGCACCTCATGTGAAATCTTACCATACCAAAGGCAACACAGAATACTTCCTCTTACTTAAGGCAGAAGCACCAGTGGGTCTTTAGTGCTCGTAGAGTGCTGAGAGCAGATGCTTTATCGCCATCCATCATGAACTCTTGTAGATGGGGGCCTGATTTTATTGCTGGTGTCACATGTTAACAAGCACGTTTTACAGTGCAAGCGATGGAGAGTCACAACACCACAGGGAATCAACACACCAACTGTCCTGTGGAAGCAGTTTTGTTTTGGGTAACTTTACATAAAATACACTTAGGTCTGCTTATTGATCCTTTATTGCTGAATTTGTTGCCATTTATTGGACACTTGGGTACGGCTTTGAGTATACATGTGCAACCTTGCAACTCTCAAGGCGTGGGAATAGGGATATAAATAACAGCCATTTTCCTGGTTCTTCTAGTTACTTTGTGAAGACTGGGTTGCATCCCAGGTCACTACTGTAAGAATAGATTGAATGTCCTCATTGTTAAGTAGCTGATGTCACTGAGCTGGAATCCATCCATTTTCTCTACTTCTTCCTCAGTGTGCTTGTGCCCCTCTGTCTATATCTAATAAAAGTGTGTCCTGTAAAAACCCTTGACAAGACTGATAGCAAATGATGGGGCTGGTTCATAGAGAGGTTAGGGAAATTAAACTAATAGAGCAGTGTCCTGTTTTGCTGCAGTGGGTACATTAATTTACTGCAGGAGGGCGCACAGAGACTCTACACACTGAAGCCTCCTTTCACAAGTTGGGCGCTAAAGGGAAAAACCAGAAACAGGCTGTATGTCACTTGGAAAAGGCATATAAAAAAGCATATAAAAATTAGGAAATTGTACCTGTGGTGTGATGTAAATGTCACTGGCTTATATTCTACTAACCAAATGTTCAAGAGGACAGATACTTTTGAAAACCTGCATGAACTTACTCTCAGATTTCCATTCAGGGTATGGAGTCAGTCATTTGGAGCAGAAAGGAATACTTATCTAAAACCAGTCACAGATGTAGCACAAAAGAAGTACTACATACTACCACTATTGGCAGGAAAAACGCATTCTACATAAAAAAAAATTAAAAAAATAACAATAATTAAACCAAAAGTTAAATTGAAGAGAACAAATGGAGTAAATCATAAGACTTACAATCATCAGAAACTGTTTTGGTTCAGTGATGCATCGTTCAAGGAGAAAATTTTTGGAAAATGTTTGGCTCTTGCACAATACACTGCAATTATGTCATTACTACTACTCTTTATTTTTGCTTCGGCTTTTTTTCTTTGACATTTATTGGCCCGAGTGTTTGTTCACTACAGTAATAACCATCATTATTCTTTTTTTTTTTGTTCTAAATTATCATAAACTCTCAAACTAGAATAAGTCAGATTCCCAGATATTTCTCATTTCCCCCTGACATCTGGACAGTATGCTGGAACACATCTGTTTAAAATTGTGCCAGTCATTTCAGTGAAAAATGGCATTTCACTGCAGAGTTGTCTGCCAGAATGGACAAAGATTTAAAATAGTTTCCTTCTCACTGTCTCACTATGTGAGGTGACAGTTTCTGCAGTGATTGGGTTCATCTTCAGCAGGAAGCGAAACACTTCATCTTCACAAACTGCAGACCTTTGAATCTGTGTGGCATAGACTAACAAAAGAAAGCTGCAAAAGGGTAAGTACATATAGGGCATACCCTGGAATAAGATCAAAAAGATATAAAGAACCATAACTCAAAAAGGCTTTTCAAAGATCTTATTCACCCACTTATCAGTTAAAGCCTACATTGCTTGATAGATCCACCACCTGCTTGAATGTTTGAGTGGCCTTAGGTCAAATGTATTCTGGAACTCTTCCACTTGTCAGTGTGGTGTGTTTCTTTACAAATCACAAAGCTGTGTTTTTCTTCATCACTGACTTGTAAATGAAGAATAAACAGAGCAGGGTACGTGCTGCATAGTCCACACACAGGTGAGAAGGACACTGCAAACCAACCACCCAAGCAAAGAGGTCAGTTCAAACAACAGCTTCTTCCTCCGCATCTATCTGCCAAACTTTGAAAATGAGTCGCACGTGCTTATAGGTTGGCTGCCCATCCAATCAGTATCCTCTTATCAATAACATGAAAACTAAGAAAAGCCAAAGAGCCAGGAGATATTTTGGCAGCTTGGCCATGCCAGAGTTTATACCCTCCAAAAATATCTGTGACCGATGAGGCGAGGTATGAAAGCCACCAAGGTCCTGTACCAGCTACTGAAAATGCTCTGTGCATCTCTCTAGTGTATTATGTTAATCCCCTTTGACCCTTCTGGAACATAAAGACATAATTATATTCCAGGATTACTGCCTATTTTTGGCAAACTTCTCCTTAATTTAGTTCTATCTTGGATTGCTTCTCTGTAACAGCTGAGTGCCATGTCATTTTTGGTCTTTATGTAAACTGGGGAGCGATGCCAAAAATGATACAATGCTACAAATGTGTCTGGAAGTAGTCAAAGAAAGACTTGAAGCAAATTCAATTGCAAACCCAATAAGGAAAAATCTGTGTGAAATGGAAAATAAAAATACAGAATGTGACAATTTGCAAATCCCATAAACTTATATTTTATTCATAATACAACACAGAGAAGATATTGAATGCTTAAACTGAGAAAATGTATCATTTTAAGAACAATACTGGCTCATTTAGAATTCGATGGCAGCAACACATCTCTAAAAAGTTGGGACGGGGTCATGTTTACTATTGTGTAGCATCCTCGCTCCTTTTAACAACAGTCTGTAAATGTCTGGGAGCTGAGGGGAGCAGCTGCTGAACTTTTGGGAGAGGAATGTTGTCCCATTCTTGTTTGATACCTGCTCAACAGTCCTGGGTCTCATTTGTCATATATTTTATTTGTCATATATTTTATTTCATGATCCACCAATTTTTTCAGTTGGTTAAAGGACCGGACTGCAGGAAGATCAGTTCATCACCTGAACTTCTTGACAATGAAGGCATGCTGCTGTAATGCAGTTTAACATTATCTTGTGTCTTTTTCAGGGCTTCCCTGAAACAGGAATCATTTGTATGGGAGCATATGTTGGTGAAATACCTGTATATAGCTTTCC
This sequence comes from Pterophyllum scalare, assembly GCA_024447675.2. Taxonomy (NCBI): domain Eukaryota; kingdom Metazoa; phylum Chordata; class Actinopteri; order Cichliformes; family Cichlidae; genus Pterophyllum; species Pterophyllum scalare. Next base: position 27,172 of record JAMQGT020013747.1, on the reverse strand, counting down.
GCATTGATGGTGCCTTTCCGGATGTGCAAGCTGCCAGTTCCATAGGCACTAATGTGTTCCAGGCTTTTGAACTGAGTGTTGATGAAAGCACCAGTGGTCCCTCTGCTCTTTAGTCCAGAGGATGCGGCATCCATGTTGTCCAGAAAGCATTTCAAGGTTCCAGACCACAGAACACTTCAGCCCATTTTAAATGAGCTTTGACTCAGAGAAGACATTGCTGGTTCTGGATCATGTACACGTATGGCTTCTTCTTTGTATGAAAGAGTTTTAACCTACATTTGTTGATGGCATGGTGAACTGTGTTTACAGACTGTGATTTCTGGAAGTGTTCCTGAGCCAATGCAATGATTCCCCTGACAGAATAATGCCTATTTTAATGCAGTGCCACCTGAGGGCCTGAATACCAATATTGATTTTCAGCCTTGTCCCTTGTGCAGAGATTTCTCTGGATTCTCTGAGTCTTTTAACATTATTATGTACTGTAGATGGTGAGATATTGAAAGTCTCTTTATTTTGACATTGAGTAATATTATTCTGAAATTTTTCCACAACTTCCACAATTTGTAGATGTAGTTTGTTTTTTTTTTGGTGAACCTCTGCCCATCTTTTCAACTCTGTCTCTCTAAGATGCTCTTTTTTTTTTTTATATCCAATCATGTTGCTGACCTGTTGCCAGTTAACCTAATTATTTGCAAAGTGCTCCTCCAGCTGTTTCTTTTTAGTACAAGTTACTTTTCCAGCCTTTTGCTCCTCCTGTCCCAGCTTTTTTGAGACATGTTGCTGCCATCAAATTGAAAAAGAGCTTTTCTTTTTTTTTCTGAATTGGGTTTGTACAACAAGCTAGTCTCCCTTTAGTAAAGGTTTATTTAATTTAAATCTTTCACTTAGACAAAGACTCTCACCTATTATAGAAACTGAACTGATTTGACTAATTCCCAGGGAAAACTCACTGAAAGACATAGGAGGCATTTATGCATGAATTCAAGAACCACATAGATGTGCAGTAAGACATAAGTGGGGGGCTGGGATGTGAATCTCAACTGAAGCTGTGGCTGGGATATTTAATGACTGACCGCAGTGAAGCAAGGAGGAGGTCCATTGTGTCCAGATCTGCAGCGTCTTAGCTGGCTGCAGCCGTAGCCACGCACATGGCACTGCACACTGGGGCTATGCTTTGATGTACAGCTGCTGCCAGAGCAGATGGAGAAAAGAACTGGGTAAAGAAATTAAATCTTTCAGGGATTAAAGAACAAAAACTAAAAATGTTTGATACTGGAAAGAAGACCAGAGGGGTGTGTGTGTGTGAAAAAAAGTTAAGACATAATAAGATAACAGCATATTTGTTGTTTATCTGAGTCTGGTTTAAAGTGTCTTCATGTGTAACTTTCATTTATGCGATTGTGAGATCGAGAGAGAAAGAAGAGCTAAACATCAAATTATATTATCAGTCAGTCCCCCCCTTTGTTCAGGCAACCAGGCTGGAGTTGGGGTGGGACATGCAAATGCAGGCTGTCTGTCTGCCTGCCCCTTCAGAGGCAGCAAGAGCAGCACATTGCTTCTTGCACACACACCCTCACTCGTGCAGAGTGCAGATTACTTGGAGGGCCGAGCCTCGGCAGCAGGTCTCATACACTGCATTTGTGTATATGGAGCTGAAACTTCCCAACAGACAGAGTGACACTCTCTTCCCTCCTTCTTTCCCCTCCTCCAGCACACCTTTGTGTTGTTTTCCTTACCCTCTCCCTTCCCCCTCCCTCTTCAGTCTCATCAGTTTTCCCCTCTGCTCTGTCTTCTGTGCTCAGATTTTTGTAAGTGAGCAACCTGAAGGTGTACAGGACAAGATGCTCTGATGCTACAGCTGTTTGGACTGCATGTCTCCTCCAGGGCCCACTGAAGAAATCAAGACTCTGCATGTGCCAAGGAGCAACACAACACCCAGAGGAAGGAAGACTACTACTTTTTTAACCCTTTTCCTCAGCAGACAGTTGCATTTTTAAGACTCTGGAATAGCCTTGGAAAAGCCTTAGAAAAACAAAATGTGGACCAAGTGGTGCCAGCTTATAGCACAGGTCTTTCTTTTAGGAGTGTTCCTCTCTGCTGTGTACAGTAAAGGGACTTTCTATGGAGGCCATGTCAACCCTTTCTATGGAAACAGATACAACCTCTACAAGGTTGGGCTCAACCCTCACCACTCACCAAACAAGCCCATGACCCGTCACAAGTAAGTTCTCCACTGTGGACACGTGACAGCAACAAATGCGTGTTTTATTTGTGTTTCCAAGGTGCAGGATATTGAATTCTAAAAGCAATCCAAGTAGCTAAAGTTCAAGCAGGACCCACCTCATACTGTATTTCCCCCGAGAAACCCATGTCACCAGTGAATTGCAGAAATATGTTTTTAGTTAGGGAATCAGCTTGGTAAACGATCCCTGAATTGACGCGCTGTTTCTGTCTTACTCAAAATCAGCATTTTTTCTGTGGTTCACACCTAAAACCATCTGTGGCTGGGAATAAACACCATAGAAGAACAATGAAGCAACAATGAAAACAAAGCCATCATAATGCTCTTTATGGTGCAGTGAGGGGGTGCTGAGTTGATGACATGGGTATTGCTCCTTCACAGTGTGTGTGTGTGTGTGTGTGTGTGTGTGGTAATGGGGAGGGGGGGGGGGTCAATTAGAGGCAAGATTTATGGTACAGCTGGGCACCCACTGCCAGAAGGGAGTGGCACAACTGGCCTCCAGTCACTACACACTGATTTCAAATGAACTTACAGAGTTTACTACTGTAAGCTTATTTTTTTTTTCTACTTTGCTTTTCCAGTGTTAACACAAAGGTGAGGGATGTTCTTCTGCTTTTAATCACTGTATGAGAAATACATTAAAGGATACTGTGAAGGCATTCAACGCATATACACAATGAAGAGTAACAGCAAGTTATGCATGCTATTGAAAGTCATGAAGTTCTGAGATGAAACAGAGCCTTGTGGATATATTTTGCCTGGAAAGCGATGGCTGATGTTTGGCCTGCAGGGCCTTTCGGTTTTTCCTCCCTTTTCCTCCTCCCCTTCTCTTTTGCTTGGCTTCCCACGAGAGCTGTTATGCTCTTGGACAGCTCCCCAGCTACCTGCTGCTTCACTCAAACTGCCACAGAAGACTGCCCAGCCCCGCTTAGTCCAGCATTTATGCTCACCTCCACTTAACAGACAGTTTAGCATCGCTCACCCTAAATGCAACATCCATATTGAGTCTTCACCTTTAAGTTTTTTAACTAACAATAAAATTGAGCATTTCCCTTTCTTTCCCTTACGTTTCACTTACCATGCCATCACATGTTAATTTGCCCCAGCCCTTAAACAACACATTATTTTTGCTGTCACTTGTGTCAGTGTTGGACTACTTGTAAACCGATATAAATGCCTAATTTTAATTACTCCAAGAAAAAAGTAAGTAATCTCATTTATCTTTTCCTGCTCAATACAATTCCTCCAAAGGTGCCTTTATCCAGTCAGACTCCTACACCTCACATATTCTGTATCATTTTATATGGCAAGAAATGGACTTCTACTGTATACATTGCTACTGATAAAAATTCATCTTATGTTTTTTGGAGGTATTTACCGATTGACATTCACACTCCGTAAAACTCTGAATATAACTATGCAATTTTAGAGAGCTGGCAAATCATTCAAAAAGACAAAATCTATAAATATAACAATTTTGGAGTCACAGGAAGCTGAACCCTAAACTGTCAAACCTTATAGGGAGTGGACTCTGTGATAACTTATGAAACAAAGCAAGCCAGTGGTCTGAGTGCTTTAATGTATGCGCAGTATTTTTTTTTTAATCAGGTTACAACTGTTTATATCTACAGCTACATATAACAGTGGCCTCTATTTGCTCTTGGGCATTGTTGCCAAAGAGGTTTATTTATGTTTATGCAGGCCATTGTGCCAGATTTCCAGGCTTACATAACAAGATTAGTTGATTAGCCAGACATAATAGATTGTTCCATTTAAAAGAAATTGATCACTAATGAAAGCTTGTTGCTGGTAGCTGGTAATATCCCTCAACATGTGTCTGAGACTCCAACTATAGTTTTTATATAAGGGCTGCTGGCTCATCCTGGACACAGCAGCTTCCAGGGATGTGTCACTCTCAGACCACCACTACAGATATCTGAGCTCAGTTGTTGTCAGCCTGACTGGTCAGTGGAAAGAGACATTTTAAAATAGCACATGCTATGAGTGTGTGTGTATCAAAGTGTGTACATATGAATTCCTATTTATGTGTAATTGAAGGACTTCACTCGAGTGCTTTTACAGCATGTAAAGTCTAAACCCTCTTTCTTATTCGACCAAACTCACATAAGCAAAACCTTGCTGGGTTTTTAGTAAGATACTTAAAAATTCTCAGCTGTTGAAACACCACAGTTTTTTTTTTCTTCCTGTTGAATTATTATCTGTGTTTTGGCAGCAAAGCGAGTGATTTGATTTCACAGTCATTCCTTCATTCAATGCAACCACTTGCTTCTGTAAGAAAATATATGGCACCCCAGTCACTGACTCTGACATCTTAGACAGCTACAATACTGTAGCTGTCACAGCTCAATTGCAAAGAAGCTAATTTTCTTCCACAGGTTAAACTATGACTCGGGGAGTTCAGATTTCATGATTTGTGTTTTATGTTTTTTTGTCCAAATCTCTGACGAAGAGGCAAAAATAATTCAAAGAAATTGCTTTTTGAGCATTTTGCATGTTCTTCAAGATTATGATTAGCAGAAAAATGTCTATTTGTCAGTTCTATTCATCTTTCTGTTACACATCAACATACGGGTCCCAAGAGTAACATACCCATCACTGGGAAATGGGTATTGGATAAATCAAATAGCATCCTGGCAGATGCCACATGTCTTTATCAATCAGATGAGAGACATAACTGAGGGCTTTTCTTTGATGTATGGGACAGAGATCAAGGGGGAAAGGTCAGTAAGTTAGTAGAGGTTAAAGGTTAAAGGTTGTTGTTGTAAGTTTGTGTTGAATGTCTAGTGGAGGGCAAGAATAGAGCCAGTCTCCTGCTAAGAGTCACAAAGACCGGGCAGTAAACTCCCGAGCTACCTTACATTTTTAAAATCCAACTGCAGAAATGTTCAAGTTTAAGATTAGTTCCTTTTAAAAGGCTGCCATAATAAAATATTACAAGTATTACATAAGGCTGGATCATAATTCAGTTTATTGTTATTGTTACTTAGCTAGGGAGTTGATTTTGATGAAAATTTCCAAACAATTAGCCCAAAGTATTATTGAAAACTCACACTGTTGAAGCAAAGCTTCTACATTTTGTGCTTTGTTCTTTTTATGCAGAGAGTTGTAAATAAGAAGTCCTCCAATGACCCAAACCTGAAACATACAGGCGTGTTTTTACTTTTTAAGTCTAAAATACATTTACAACAAAAAGTAAAGTCACTGTTTACTTTTGTTTTCACTCACTGATCAGATTTAGGCCCAAAAACATCTTAGTTTAGGAAATGATTATGCTCTTATGCATTTTTGCAATTTGCATGTAATAGATATTTGCAGGGAAGATGGGCAGAAATGTGAGAGAGACGGTCTCTCTGAATGTAATAGGTTCAGCAATGGGAGATGGCAGGAGAATTTTCAACCGTGTGGTATTTACCATTCAGCCACTGGGTCATAAATAAATAAATAAAAATGATAATGCGTGGGTGTGAAGCTAGTTTTTGGAGAACATTATGATTGTTGTGTCTCTTGTTTTCAGTCTTTATGCTTAGTGAAGCCTATCACCTGCTAACCTTACAGACCTTCTGATCAAAGTCTCATAGAAAAAAAAAGAAGTATAGTTCCATTTATGTTTCAGGTTATCTGATTTTCAGTAACATCACATTTGACTGACATTCTGTTCTCAAATGCTTAATTCTTCAGTGTGTTCAGGGCTGTGTGCATACAATACACAGAGCCTTGCAAATCTAATAATTCCATTCAAAAATGTTCTTTTCAAAAGCACAGAGAGCTTATTGAAAGATGATTATGTACTTTGGAAAATGCCTGAGGATAAGTAAAGTTGTTCTTTTGGTACAGTTGCATGTACATGAGCTTATGTTGTTGCTTTTAAGAAGCCAATTTACCAAATTTAAGCACATGTAGTCATCTGCGTTTAAGCTATGATGACTGGAGCTGACTTGGAGCTGACCTTGTTTCTGAATGACAGAGTGATCCCTTTGGTTTTAAAGCATGTCTTTACCCCTAATCATTAGCAATAAGCACAGCTTTAATAATCCCCGCGCCATGGGAATTTCAAGACCTGCCAGTTGGCTAGAAATAGGCTTCATTAAAAGTATATATGAACAGAGATGGGCTCTGGAGTTGGACTATAGGTCCTATTAAAGATTGCATTTTTTTCTTCTTATCCACTCCACGCTTCGTAAATCTGTCAGACCTAAAAGCAATGGTCTAGGGTCAAGCAGTCAGGAGTTCCTGCAGGTGAGAGTGTGGTTATAACAAGGAAGGTGAGTCCTTTGGTACCATAAAGTAAAACATGAGAGGCAGTGGGGAGAAGTAAAGAGCCTGCCATAATGAGGCAAGGCAAAGGAGCTTCATGATAAATTGAAAGAGGGAGAAAAAAGTACAATATAACAAGAGGAACACTGATGTGATTAATTAAACACAGATTACCTGAATGTTTATACCTTAAAGAATAAAGGGAAGAAAAATTTATAGGAAAGGGGGCTTGAGAGATGATTGGTGTGGGCCCTGCAGAGGGTGGAGGTATAGCCACTCCAACACTCCACATGTGAATTTGAGATGGGAATTCTGTTTTCCCTGCGGAAGGCTATGAAGGGATTTTTAAACTGAAATGCTATACTGCAAATATTTACAGTGGGACCAGACTAGCAGTCAGTGACATAAAAAAAGACAATATTTTGGAGTAAGAAGAGGGAGAGAAATGCAAAAGAAAGTGCAGTTTTCCTTTCACGGTGAAAGGAGATGAAGTCTTTTAATAGTGATGGGAGTTCAAGGTCACATAAGGATTGGAGATGCATAACGTAGTTTAATACACAAATTCAGTTGAATCTGTGGGGATTGGGTGGTTCAGTGAATGTGTGGATCAACTGGAGACTTTAAATTTTGGGTGTTTTCTCCTCTTTTTTAGAAGAATACAGCTTGTTAAGTTTCTTATAACATTCAAAGAAAAGTGTTTAGAGTTAAATATGTGAAAATAAATGATTAATATTACAGTTAATAGAATCTGTGGAAGGTCAGCATTTTCATTTGTTCAAAAATGAATTATAGTGTTGCTGATATCCATTTATTCAGCCCTGTCAACAAGTCAAAACTGAAGCTGAAACTTTGTAAACTGACTTTGGTAGCCATAACATCAAGCCTTCTTGCATAAGTCTCTAGGGGCTTTGCACATCTGGAATTGGGCAGATTACTCCCTTTTTCCTGGGAAATTCTTTCATATTTCTACACAAATGTTGTTTCAGGTTTTTGCTGATACACTCAATCAAAGATGTCCAAAAGCCATCCAGCATTGTTGTGGTGTTATGCTTATGCTGTCCCAGTCTCAGGTTGTGTGCACTCTCTTCAGTCACCCTGTCGCTGCTGCCATTAAGCAGCCTCAGAGCATGATGGTATCGCAACCGTGCTTCATTGTGGCAGGCTTGATAATGGGCAGCACCTGCCGTTCACCAGACTTCGTTTCTAGAGTTCTTCAGTATAAAGTGATGGGAGAAGATGCAATATCATTTAATTTACGAAACAAAACTAAATGTACATGCAGTGAAGCAGGAAAAAGTAAATGTGTGTGCTGACTAGTTTCTGACATACAGTATACCTCCTGCAGAGGCATGGCTTCCCTCTGCCAATATGTTAGCCTCACCACTTACTGCAGCCTCATTGTTGCACTGAATGAAATTGGCCAATAAGGTATCTGCTAGTATACATCTATTAAAACCACCATGGCTCCTAACTGCAGCTTTGCAAAGTAGCATTCCTAGAAGCAAAGAATCAATTAATATTTCTTTATCCGTTTGACACTGACCACTTCATCATAGGAAGCTATGCTATATTATAAAATGCACATCTTTAAAAAAAAAAAAAAAGATGTTTGCTGTTAAATATTAAAAAAAATTTTCAGGTGTGTGGCATGTTTGGAAGTGCTACTTGTTTTTGACTAGAAGCTTTAAATAAAGTTGATTTGACCTTGGTGGCCTGTGCTGTGTGATACTTAATGGGTTGTCCTGTGGAGCCAACCATTCCCCTCTGCCCCCCACAAGTTCTAAAACAAACACCAGAAAGTATTTATAGTTTTTAACAGCAGTGTCCTTCTGCCACGCTGGCTGACAGATGAGGTATGGAAAGAGCTCAGAATAGGCTATCACTCCTCTCTCACCTTTTCACCATTCTCTCTAAACCTCTCTGATCTCATATCATACACATCAGGACTTCTCATTCTTTTCCCCCAAAGTGTCCAGATTAACAGCCTCCTCACAGCTGGACATTCTCCCACACACAAAAAGCAGACCAAACAACGTTCTCACCTACTCTGCAGCTGCTAGACCTGGCTGGACTAATAACAAATAGTAAAGGCAGCACTTCTTCTCATATATGACCACTTCCACATCAAGGGTTCGTATTTTTTTGGAATAAAGCTTTTTGCAGAGTTGAGTGGCCTCTGTGGATGTCAGATAAAACCCGAGCTCTTTATTGCTTGATTGTGTGTCTATAAAATCTGCGCACGTGAGTATGTGCCATTGTCTGCACAGATTACTGTATTATTGCTTTCAGGCTTTCATGCTGAAACTTTCAACATTCATCTTGTAAAAACAGGTTTTCACACAGCTAAGGTGACCTGCTGCTGACCTGACCAACACTGCAGTGCAAAGGGATAGGATTTATGTCCGGACTCAACTTTCACAGAGTTTCACAAAGCCCCCCCCCCCCCCAATGGAAGACAGTGAGGATTAAATATCATTCAAAGACCCAAATGACACTGACAAAAAAATTACAACAAAAAAAGAGAGAGAGGCAGAAACAGAAATCTGTGCACAGGGAACCTTCCCCCCCCTCATGTACATCTGGATTGCTGCACTTTTTGCCATTGTGTGAAGTCTGGAGGTTACTTCTCACAGCTGTGAAAATGGTCACACACTTACTGTACTCTATACACTGCTCTCTATCAGCTGTCACTAATCTATGTATGCTTTTAAGAGCTTTTCCTCGCCTTTCTCACACACACAGACACTGACGCACACATTGACGCCTGAAGCTCCTTAAACATAAACTGCAGGCAATAAACTGGATTTGTATTACATAAAGCCATTCACTAATTGAAAATATACTTAAGTTGACGGTATCTGTACTTTTTCTGCACTCAAGAAATCTCAGTTAAAATCACCACGTGAATTTGATCTTGTACAAATGCGTTTGTCAAACTGCTTACATTTTTTTTTTTAAAAGTCATTTGCTCTCTGTATTCTCTGCAATAAATTTCATTGCGAGCAGCAGATGACAGCACAGGGAGTGATCAGTGTTAAACTCCCTCTGGCCTGGCAAAGAAAAGAGCCTGCAGGTGGGGAGGGAGAAGAAAAACAGCATGAAAGCAAATTATTACAAACACTGAAATGTTACACGAGTCAAGCTCAAATCGCCAGAAACGATGACGTAACAACTGTTTGTGTTGTCAAATTAAAGTTGCATCGCTTATTTCGTTGACGCGCTACATCATTCTAGCCAGTTTCCCTCGTTTTGTTATGCTAAGAAAATCATTTGCACCGAGTAGCAAATTGCATGTGTGAATCTAAAGTACTTAAAGTACTCCCATCATGCCACATCAGTTCAGGTCGTAACTGCAACTTCCTTAACAACCCATGACCTGGCAGCAGGCTGTCAGGCTGGTATGAAAGGAGCTCTGTCATTCAAACTTCTGCCCTTTACCTTCTACTGCTATTAACATATGTCAACACAGGGAGAGTGGCAACACACGCACACACACACACCACACAGAAACACTGTCAACACAGTTAGCGATTTGCAGAAAGACGCAGCGGTGCAGCGGACTCTCACACATTCTAACAGGCTCTCCTCTCTGTTAGCCCTCTGAACCTGTTAACTTGGCATGTAGACCCGCCTCGGCCCCCGTGTCCCTCCCTGCTGCTCCAAACACGTCTATTAGTCCTGAAACAGCTGTGGAGCAATGCTAAGTGCCGCATGTGTTGCTAAATGTTCCCTTCTGAATGTAAGAAATGCTTCACATGTGAGCCTGAAGAGAGCAGATCATCATTTCCTGTGTTGCACAGAGGCCAGGGGAACATTTAGCAGTTGCTATAGCTGCACTGGCTATGAAGAGAGAGAGAGAGAGTTCAGTGTGATGCAACAATTGCTCAAATTGGCTAAAGTGAAGTTAGTGCGCACCACAGTACTTCAAGGACTGAAAACAAACTGAATTAATTATTATTATTTTATTTTTTTTGGTGCTGAACTATCATATGTAGCTAAAACAAAACAAAGCAAAAGACAAAGAAGCTCTCAGCATCAATCTGTTTTTTTTTTTAACATACTTACATAAAGTACACTGTGGAGGCTACACAACATGCTTATTTGTATGGTAGTGTATTTTGACAGCCTTGGACTAGCATTGTCTCAGATTGAACACTTGTGACAATGGTGCATTTGTAGAGCATCTGAAAAGCACATGAAACTACATCTTACAGTGAAGATGGCAATTAACCACACATACACATCAAACAACACCACAGCACATTAACTTCAGAAATAAAAATCTCCCACTGCTTGTTGACTACCTAGCACTGGCATAGTCATTGTAGTCATATCATTTTCTTAGTGGCTAAAAAAAATGATTTTAGTGGTCTCTCCTTGTCTGCCAGATATCCAAAATATTGACCAATGAGGGTGAGGTGTAGCTGTACAGTATACGGATGTCACCAGAACTGGTACTTAAGATGCCTTTAGACACCAAAGGTTTTTTTTTTTTTTTTTTAGTACTTTATAGACCATCTGGGTACTTGTAGTGTACTGCATACAGCTGTATTGTCAACATGATTAAAACAACACATATATGACTACAAAAGTATTCAATATGAGAAAGAACAAAGGAATTATTACTCTGCATAAACTTTCCATCTATAACTATAGCTTTTCTCTGAAAAGCTCCCTCTGGTCGATACTTTAACAGATCTTTTTATTGGATAGATGAAAAGCAAACAAAATTTCTTTAAATGATTAATAGAATGACAGTAAAGAGAAAAAAACACAGCAACAAAATGCATCAGCAGAATGAGGTGTAAAAATGAAACACAACAAAGCACTACACACGATAAGAGAGGACAGAGATTAAAACACTGGGTAAATAATAAATTATAGGTTTTATGAAGCATTTTCATCACAACACTTTATGCACAATAAAACAGATCCTTCCCAAATTTAATATACTCAAGGATTTGCAGTTACAACTTTACTTGCTCTGGTGTGTTTTGTATCTCAAAGGGGCTAATGTTTTACATGTTTCAGTATACTGTATACTGCTCTGTTGAATTCATAGCTGTGATTATGTTTTCTTAAATTGTGCTACTGCTGAACCCCATTTGTACATTCACGGTTAGTTATACCTGTGGCTGCAGAAGTTGCTGTTCAGCAAAGCTGAAGTCGTTTTTACTTTAATACGCTTCTGTGTGACTGACACAGACCAAGACTGGGGCTCTTCACGTCTTGCCATCATTATAACATCGCTCTGCTCTTCCCACAGAAACCACTGTGCCTATGTGGTCCAGAGGAACATCACATGCATCATGCAGGATGGAGTGGCAACCTACGTGAAGGCTGAGTATACCACCAAGTGTATCTGGGGTCAGAAATGCCCTGTTGTGATGTAAGTCAATCAAATGAAACAGAAAAAATCTTGTAACTCTGTTGTGGTTTTGTCTGAGTCTTATTAGTTTGGTCGTGAGGTTTAAATGTGTAATTCTTTCTTTATTTTTGGCAAACTGCAGAGTAGTGTAGAATATAATCTGTATCAATGCTGCCCTCTAGTGGCAAAGTTCCTCAGCTGAATGCACATCCGTGATACCGCTGATGTTACCATCTGTCTCTGTTTAAGATCAAATTTTTAAAATTTATTAAGTATTCTGTAAAGATGTTTTACTTCCTGCTTATTTGTCAAAAACAAAGTATTTAGCATTTCCATCCATCCATCATCCATCCATCCCCCTTTCTTTGCATAGCATCATTCCTAATTCAACAGAGTGTAAAAAGTAAGGTGCATACAAAAATGTACTTCTCTTTAACTTGTTCTTAGGCCAGTGTAAGTGTATGCTATCTGCTCTTGAAGCTTTTAGTCTGTCTCTCTTTAGTACACCATTCAAAAGACCTCACACAAAGGGAACTAAAGTGGATTTTCTCATCAAAAATGACAGATGAATTTGTGTGTGTGTGTGTGTGTGGATAAAGAGACACTTTGAAAATTCAGCTTAAACCAAATAACAATGAAGTTGGGTGCTAACCCAGGTCCAATCCACTGATGCCATCATTTACACCACGATTATCCTAATCTCTTAATCTTCCTCTAATCCCTGCCTAATCCCATAGAGAACAACTTAATCTCTTTATCTCTGCTCAGTGCCATCTTCCCATCCTGTATTTGTGTTCATAATTAGCGAAAAACAAAAGCACTTCTAACAGAGCCCGATGTGTGTCACTTGTAACATTTGTTTAATCACTGATTGTAAGCACATTTGTAACATTTTGTTTCCTGTAGGTATAGGACATTCTACAAGCCAAAATACAAGGTTGGTTTTAAAACAGTGACTGAGCTCGAGTGGAGATGCTGTCCCGGCTATTCTGGAGAAAACTGCTACGATGGACCCACGTCACTACCAGATATTGCAATGCCACCTTTCAAGGGTGCAGCTCTTCCCCATCGCCCAAGTCTGAAGGGTTTCCCCCATGGCCCTAGGCCCCCTGTGGAGCAGAAGCCCGGAGAAGGCCAACTGGAGCCAGGCAAACCCATCCCCAGTATACCCACAGGAAAGTCAAATGGTGAGAACAGACTCCAACTGGTTTATTATAAAGTCTTAGAGTATTAACATAATTACTGCCATGAACTCTGTAGTGTCTTTGTGTGTTTGTGCATTATTGCGTGCATAAAAGAAACCACTTGTTTCCCTCTTATTTAACATATTTACAAATGTTACAGGTGCTAAAACATCCCCTTTCTGTGTTTTACCTTCAAAATGCAGGCAACAAATTTGGCATTTCAGGGGTAACTGGAGAGCGCTTGGACCGTATGGAAGAGGACCTGCGTCGTCTTACCCAGGGTCTAGACACTCTTAATGGAGTGGTGGCTGGCCTTGAGGAGAGACTGCGCACATCCCTCCGTGAAGACACCAATAAAATCCTGGTGTCCTTGCTGCAGAACACACCCCGTGTACCTGACTCTACAGTGGGATTTGGGGTGATCCCAGATGGGACTCATGATGGATTGGATGGAGCAGAAAGCTTTACCGGATTTGGAGACTTAGCAGGGAGAGTGACAGAAGTTAGAGATGAGCTACGGGCCAAGACTCATATACTAGAGGAGATTCAGGTAACTGTGCCATGACACTTACAGTAAAATTGTTTAATACATTTTGTATAGTTAAAACAAATAAGGCCTCATTTCTTTACTTAATATTAGTTTTGTCTCATCTCACTTCTGTGCATCCTTAGGGGATGGTCCTGGGTCATGATGGCCAGCTGAAGAAGCTCCTGGAAGGAGCTATAGGAAGGCCCATCCCTGGCCCTGACACCAATTTGTATCTGGATGAAATCTTAAATACCAAGATGGCAGGTATAAGGGCTGAGATCCTGGATGGCTTTGAGCGCCGTCTGACAGGCCTAGAGCAGCTCTGTGATCAGAGGATTGGGGAGGTACAGAGGGAGTGCCACAGGGAGCACATGGATGGGCAGCAACAGATACAGCAATCTCTGGATGGCAGAGAAACTGGACTCAGGGAGGAGTTGGGCTCTTTGCAAGCTCAGATTCAAGGTCTAACTCTGACTGAGAGCTGCTGTGGACAGGTATGACATGGATGGGATTGTAATGTCATAAGCAGGCATGCAGCTTGTCAGTCTGATTGATTTACTATTTGATGTTAACAGAGAGAAAACTACTTTGAATAAATTGATAAAAACATGCGGTTAAAAAATAGGTTGTAAGACTCAACATTCGGGGGAACAGGCCAGTTTACTTCTTTCTCGCCAAAACTTCCATGAAAAGATCAATACACTACTATCTGCAACAAATATCAGGCCACTGAATGTTTGGTGACCTTATAAGTTGTAATCTGCAAACAAACAAGTTGTTTACAATTCTTTAAGCATTATGTCATGACTGTTGCTGACACATTATTGCACATTTTGACCCTCAAAGAAAAAGAAACAAGGACATTTCCCAAAACACAGAACTAGCCCTTTAACTGTATACATTTTAATTTAATTCAATTCAGTTTTATTTATATAGCAACAATTCACAACAGCAGTCACCTCAATGCACTTTATATTGTAAGGTAAAGATCCTACAATATTAGAAAGAAATCCCAATTATCAGACAATCCTCTGTGAGCAACATTTGGTGACAATGGGAAGGAAAAACTCTCAGGAAGGAACAGGAAGAAACTTCCAGCAGAACCAGGCTCAGGGAGGGGTATCCATCCAGATTGGTTGGGCATGAGGGGAAAGAGATGAGAGCAGGGGGAGATAGGACAAAAGACACACATGGGAGAGAGCCAGAGCCATTTTAAGCTGCAGAACACAGGAAAGCTAGCACTAGTTCTCTGCTGTATGTTCTAAGCCCCTCCCAAGAGATAATCATGGACTTCACTGTGCTAAAATGTCTGTGTTAACTTATGGGCAGGAGTGTAGTGCCCCCTCAGAGCCTTGACATGCACTATACTGTAGGTTATTATGGATTTTGTTGAAAGGTACCAAAAATACCTTGCCTGCCCCAAGTTCTGAAATACTAAATGGGTCACATCACTAAATTGTAATAATTTATTAATGCAGTTTGTTGGGCCATAACATGGGTTACACAAAAACTAATGAGTTATTGATTATTGCAGGTGAACAGTCTGTCTCAACGCGTGCTGCTGCTGGAAGAGTCGGTTAAAGATTTGACGGAATCGCAGAGGCAGCTTCAGACAGCACTTGGTCAACAAACCATCCACATAGACACCCTTATTGAGACCCGACTGGTGGACATAGAGAGCCGACTCAATGCCACCAGTGGTGGACTTGATGGGGTAGAAGGGCTTCCTGGTGGTCTGGATGGCTTCAAGACTCTGTTGGAGGACAAGCTGAAGACCCTAGAGGAGAGAGTGGCTGTGGTTGTGGAAGAGCTGAGCAATGTCACTGCCCCAGCTCTTCTGGAGGGACAGGTGGTCCCTGCTCTGGAGACGGAGATTGAGTCAGTGAGGAGGAGAGTTGAAGGAGATTTGGATGGAATTCAAAAACAGTTAATAGACCTGGAGCTCCTCTGCACCTCCTCTTGCCCGCCCTCAACTCCACCAGCAGGAGGTGTCACCGGCACTCAAGTAGAGAAAGAGTGTGAAAAGATGGAGAAGAAGATGACAGGCCGTCTGGACTCTCATTCTAATCAGCTGGATCGCTTAAACAACACCCTGCAAAACTTGCTCTTCAGGATAGCCCAGGAAGAAACAGAAGGCTCTATCCAAGGAGAGATCACACTGCTCAAGGTCAACATCAACTCTGTGAACCGCACTCTGAAGGGCCTAAAGGACTCGCTTAGCTTCATTGCAAGTGAAGTGGGACACGCTAATTCCACTTGGGAGCAAAGAGAGCATCAACTAGTCAACCAAGTGCAAGGAATCACCAAACTCATGGGCCACCAAGCCTCCCTCCTTGGAGCTGGGGAGAGGCGACTGGCCCAGCTGGAAGGGGGAGCTAGTGGCCTTAAAGAGACAGCTGGCAGGGGAGCTGAAAGGGCTGCCGCAGCACAGCCATAGAAGTACAGAAGGAGGTGAAGGATGTCGATAGCAGGGTGACCCAGGTAGAGGGCCAGTGCGGCAGCCTGAGTGAGCTGGCTGATCACCTGGAGCGGATCCGGGCAGAGCTTGAGAGACACTCTGACTCCTACCTGTCCCAGGTGAATGGTACCTTGGCAATCCATTCAGAACAGCTAGCTGAGCTGCAAGATGAGGTCAAAGACTGCAAAGCCAAGGATGTTGCCAACCACAGAGGAGACCAGTAGCATTTCAGCTACAGGATTTTTAAAATAAAGACTTGTGTGCGATTTTATTAGCCTTCCTTTGCTTCTGTCTTCTGTCTCTTAAAGCCAGTCTGCACAGATGCAAATTAACCAAACTGGTGAAAGTCATTTCCCGTAAGCTTCTCACACCAGTACTTCCAGATGTCCTGGGTATTTAGTTAAGTGATGTGAGAAGAGGAAGACGCAGAATACAAAGACATGCCTAAGGTTGTATAGCTGGGCAATATTTTCTCTTGAGGTATTAATCTAGAGGGCATTTCTCTGATCATGATTGTTTTGTTTAGATGTTTTAACTTTTTAACTTATATGAAGTGACTGGATCGTTATGACGTTAAACTGTTTATATTAGAGAAATGATAACAAAACACAGTGCTGCTATGGGTTTTCGCTGAGAAGCACACTCAACACCCTCTGTGTGGACACTTGTTTTTTAAGGATACTGTATGTTCAACTTGGTGCTATTTACATTTTTGTAAACCTTTGTTTTACACGTATAAGAATGGCTTATACATATATCTCTGCTTTGTCTGTCGTGTTTATTTGCTGCCGCTTTACTCCAAGTTGCAGAGAAGTTCCATAATTCGCCATGAGGGGACAGTGAGAACACACAACACAGCGTGGTAGATGGTAGACAAACAAGATCTAAAACACTTGAGAAAATAAATGCAACTTTATCTGTCGCAGTGCAAGGAAGGAACTGTAGACATCATCTACTTTGTTGAGTTAAGATTTTTCTTTTTAATGGTTATGGGTCGTGTGGTAAGTACTCTTAGGAATAGATCGTATTCTCTGGGTTCTTTCAGCTTGTCAACAAATACACATGAAAAAGAACAGAAGAAAATGGCTAAAAACAACCAGAGGCTTCTAGAATTGCCAAGAAATATATTAGAAATATCTCAAAACATGCAAAACAGGAACCTGTAAAAGTTAAAAAAACAAACACACACATAATTAGGAAAGAATTAAACACAAAAAATTGAATTACAGCTAAGGCAGTATCCAGGTTGCACTATCTGCAGGTTTCAGCACGATAGTAACACCCCTCAATGATTAAGTGGCTGCCAGCATATAATGGAGACCAGAAATACATTATTTGCATTTGTATTATTTGAAGTGAAGCGTGCAGGATGGGAGGCTAAGCAGAGTAAGCTGTTCCACCCCGCTGGCTTAATCAAACTGATATATAAAAGTCAAAGCTCATTTGATAAAGATGTGACTGAAATAGCTTGAGAACACGTCGCTAAAGTTGCAAAACAAATCAGTTCACAAGACCAAGGCGTCACACGGCAGTCAAGTAAGGTCACTTGGTGAAGTGTCCAGAGTTTACGGTTAGGTGACTCTTAATCACAATGAATGAAGCTGGGTGAGACTGGCTGCAAAAATGAGTTGACCTTGCACCACTGAAGCACAGCCAGCACACCTTCTACACACCATCAGCACATAGTTTTTTTTAAAGACAACATCTCACAGTAACCAGAGCAGGACAGAACAATCGCAGCATAATGAAATCCAGAGGCTAGATGTAAAAAATAAAATTTCAAAAAATGCTTGAGGAGCAATAACAGAGAGGGTGGAAGTCACAGACAAAGCCAAAAATGTACTGTACTATGGAAAATTTTTGAGTCACCCTTCATTTCATGGGCTTGGAATATGTAATTGGAACTTTTTTCAAAGCAGTCTTGAGCAATAGTTCTCCAGGATTTCTGAAGTTTTTCTATGGACATCGGCTGCTTTTCAGTCATTCTCAGTCCAGTCATTGTACCCGACCAATTTCAGAGGAATGTTTTTGTTTGGTTGTTAAGCTACCTGACAATGACCCATGAATTATTCAAGCATAAAAATGTATCTAACTTAAGGGATAAACCTTGTGTCTACACATAATACACAAGTTAACAACAGACCAGTTTTAAACTGTATCTTTAGGCAATTTGTTACTAGCAGCCTGTTGTAAAAACATCATTTATTCCCCACTTTTTTAGTTGACTCTATGAAAAACACCAACCACAGTTCGGAAGGCATTAAAATGGGATTTTTGCACCAACAAGAACAATTCCCAAAGAGATATTAGCTGAAAACCTGGAATATCTTGGCATATTGTGCAATGTGTTCTTAAATAATTTGAACAAACTGAACAAGTGCAGGACAAAAAAACATGTGTCAGATTAACAGTATCTGAAAGCTATGTTCTTTGGAAATAGGCAAAAATCCAGCAAAGACCTGACGCACTACCTGAGAGATGCATCTGGTCCTTCAGTTGATCCAGCAACCGTTCACTGAAGCCTCATCAGAAATGGTCTCAGTGGAAGGGTGGCTGTCAAGAAGCCATTCTTAAGGAAGGGAAACAGGGAGAAAAGGTCAAGATATGCCAAATTACACAACAGCTGGACCAAAAAAACAGTCTAAAACACAGTTTGAGGCTCAGCCATGTTTCAAGGCTTTTGCAAAGTACTATATATGTGATAAGGACAGCCAGAACTGAAAAGGAAAAAAAGAAGACTGTGAAATGATCTTAATAATGAGATAGGAGAAGTTATTAAAAAGAGACAGATTCAGAGCAAAAATGTGAGCAAAGTAAAAAAGACTATGGTCATGACAGGTTTGGGAGGAGCTGAGCCGAGAGAATGGGCCTGGCACGCTGAAGTGGAATACTCACGCTGATAGACAGGGATGTGACAAGGCGAGGGCAGGCAGGGGTGCAAAGGATGGACACTGAGACAGAAAGCACAACAGTGTCAAGGGGGATGAATAATGTGAGAAGTGGAAACAGATGTGTTTACAGCCATCTTGTCTCTCAGCTGGCTGCCTCGTGTCCTGACAGGAAAGACACAACAGGAGCTGAACAGGCTGCATCATGGCTCAGATACGCATGCACTAGCATACAAAACAAACAGCCAGTTAGAACAGGGCAGATTGTAACAGTGTCAATTTGAACCCCAGGGCCCAGCAACATCAGCTGGATTCTCTGCTATCCCTTGGGAAGTGGAATTACACAGAGGATTGTCCTCTTGGTGACCTGGAGAAGAGACAGCAGAAGTGGGAGCGTGATGAGAAAAAAAAACACGTCAAAGGCGAAGGGTAGCAGGTTGCTGTAATGCTGGGTAATGCTCATACCTGAGACTATAACAGACGGTTATGTAATACCAATGAATGTTACAAATCCATGCGACATCCACACATGGGTGCTGTTGCTTTCTCTCCTCCATTGCTACTTGCTGTGCAGGAGGTGGCTCACACACACATGCACATAGGCTGCACCCCGTAAGGCACTGTTATTCTCTATTATTCAAACGTCTGATTTAACCAGATATGAGAGTATTAGCCCTTGAATGCATGTCAGCACATATATCATATATATAGATGGCGCACAGAAAGCT